>OW388292.1:87190442-87455442 GCA_936450465.1 Gibbula magus | reverse complement strand
ATGCAGAACAGTTCAATATGGTAGACAAAGTTTCCGAGCCCCTGGCCGGATGCGAACAACGGACTTCTTGTTCGAAACCGAACGTGCTTCCATGAGCGTTTACAGTTAGGTAATCAGTCTGGGCATTCTCAAATATAGTAATTTCAACATACGTTTGAACGGTTTCTCAACAGAATGCAACCCCGGATTCTATGGATGTGCCTGTAGCTTGTCTTGTACTGACTGGAAGTGCATTGACTCTTCTTATTCGTGTGATCATGTGATTGGTCAGTGTACAAGTGGGTGGAAAGCAAGATACATTGGAATTGACTGTCGATATGGTAAGCATAGGTCAAAGTCAATTCATCATTTCAACACATGCATTACACAAAAGAATGGATTTACTTGCCATTACTGTTGAAAATTCCAACCGAAATTTATTATAATAAAATCGAAATTAACGTTTATTATGCAGCACCATTATCTACAGGAATGTCAGGATGGTTAGAACGGTAACAGTTGTATACAAGAAAGAGATCATTGTTCATAGAACTTATAAGCTAGACTTGAAACAAGCTTTCGAAACAATATCAAGAACGTTTGCGAATGTACACTGAATTTGTGAGATTTCCTATCAAATTAATCAGTGTTCTTGAAGGAATGCTATTTATATTACAGAGTGCCCTGCTGGTACATTTGGATCTGACTGCACGTCCTGCAGTACACGTCACTGTCAGGGAGAGTCGGACTGTCCTGCAGATGGAACCTGTTCACAGGGATGTCAGGACGGATGGACCGGAAGCGCCTGTACACAAGGTAGTTATCATTATCCAGTAAGATATCATCAGTAACACCATAATTGTCAAATGCATATATTATACTGTATCTATTACAGAGTGTCCTGCTGGTACATTTGGATCTGACTGCACGCCCTGCAGTACACGTCACTGTCGGGGAGAGTCGGACTGTCCTGCAGATGGAACCTGTTCTCAAGGATGTAAGGACGGATGGACTGGAAACACCTGTACACAAGGTAGAGATAAGTAACCAGTAATACATTATGAGCAGGACTTAAAATACGCTGTTATCGATATGTGTTGATGTGTCATGATATAAATGTAATACATGATATAAATGTCGAACAGCTGCACATGTACGGTAACATCAAGCGGCAATTTAATTGACTGGTTAAGAAAACCACGTGACATCGGAATGCAGCACTACTTTTACAAACTGAGTGAGTTAAGTTGACCAAATCTATGTCGTGGTTACAGTAAATAATGTTACACAAAGACTGAAAGATATATTAACACAAGAATGAGCTACATCGCTGTCACTTTCAAACACATGTTTTTACTATAAAATGTTTAAATCACACATATATAGAGAATATTATTTGAGTATGTTAGATATAAGGAAATTCCGAAATGCAGTTTCACGTTTCAGGTGCTCATCCCACGAGTTAGCAATTGAGACAGGAAGATATTACAATTAATATAGCATTAGAAAATATAATTTGTAAATTGTGTCATATTAATTGTGTGGAAACGGATACCATTTTCGTTTAATTTGTCCTTTGTATACTGACCTGAGAACAAATAATATTCCAAAGTATTACTATGTACATCCAAATAGGTTAACATTCATTTTGCTTTAAAATAATGACAATACGTTTCTAATTCGAAAGTTATCAACTTTCATCTACCAACGCATGTTACTTCGAAATTCTCAGTTATGATGTGATATGTATAATATGTTTATATTAGAAGTGAAATGTTACTGTTTAATATGTTCAAATGCCAACTTATGATGATGTGATCCCTGTTAAGGTGTTTTCTAGTTTTGTTTGCATGTGAATCTTTTGCACGTTTTTGTACTTTAGGTCTGTGGCCTCTAAGTATTAGAAATAAAGATGGAATAAAGATTGATTACAGTAGAGGTGTTAGATACTTGCAAACAGCAACTTTACAGAAAAAGATTCGATTTTATAAAAGCCATTTTAAAGATCATGAAAGATCTATGTTATTTTATTTAATTCATCTCAATATATACACAACTGAATATGTCGACAAATAAATTCTTACCCAAACGGTCAAAGATATGCCGGGTATTAAAGTTTTCATGATTGTCATGGGAATTACAGTTTTTTTAAATATAACTTGCGTTTTGATTGGTTGACGGAACTACTTTGCGTTCATTCATGAATTGCTTAGCTCTCCTGGTTAAGTTAAATCACATAATTGAACAATTTCGAGTATACCTGTTTGAAGTCACATGTCAGAAAAACATATGAAATATAAAATATTGTTCTAGCTATGTTTCCGAAACCGTATTTACAGTACTAAACTTGCAAGGCGAAGCAGCATGCAAGAGTCGCCGGCTGCACTGCCGTGACGTCATGGCTTTGTGACGTCATCAACCATGACGTCATTTGGTGACGTAATTACACTCCTATCTTGCATTCAAACCGTGCGATTGATACTTCACGTTTTCACTACATTTCTCTCAATCTGCGACATTGTTCACAATATAAACGAGTTGTATACTATGTTAGTAAACCTATTTGAGAATGAAATTCAACAGTTACTTAATAATCTTTCTGAAAAAATATCGCAAGTTGCAAACTATTTAGATATGCGCATTTTTAAAGTGTGAAAGTTTATGAATGGCGTATGACTACAATTTGTATTTTACAGTCTAATCAAAGATCGTGAATAGGCATCTTGTTTTTCGAATTTTACGCATTAAAATGATCTTAGGTAAGAACAAGAATAACCAACTCGGTGCTCGGAATTACGAATTATCTGTCCCTAGTTAATTATTATGTCAAACTCCCCCCTAAAGCTCGGAGTTTATCACAAAATTAACTCGGGACAGATAATCCGTAAATCCTCGCAACTCGTTGATTATTCTTATAGTGTACCCAGAGTTTCAGTTGATTACCATGCGATACTGATGTCAACTGATGGGGTGGAGGGTTAATCAGTGCAAAAGTATCATCTGCCGCATGTCTTATACACAATATTTATTTTGAATGATGGAATAGTTTCGAAATATTATGTTTTATGTTTGGAAAATCGAGCTATAACATAACAAAAGTGATCTTTGATTTTGAATTATGTTGTTTGAAAATGGCTCTACATTATCAGCCTTGTAACCGTCAAAACCGTTCAACAGTAACAGTGGTCGAGATGTATTCAAACGCAATTAACTTTACCATTGATGATACCGATAGCTCTCTATTTTTTTAAGTATTGCCTTCTGCGGTATGGCTAATATGGAATTTAACACACTCGTGTGAATGTCACTCATGCCAGTAAAGTTATATTTCATATCATTATTTCAAAAAGATTATGACATTATAGGTGTTTACCTCTATATACGTGTAGATACGTCCAAATGGCAACACCATGATGGCCATCTATCAAGCGGATACAGGTATTATATAATAATAATAATAATAATAATAAGTAGTATTAGTAGTAGTAGTAGTAGTAGTAGTTGTAGTAGCAGTTGTAGTTGTAGTTGTAGTTGTAGTAGTAGTGGTAGTAGTAGTAGTAGTAGTAGTAGTAGTAGTAGTAGTAGTAGTCGTCTTGTATTTTATAGATATTATATGTGGTTCGGATTCATTATCCTCGAGTCATATGAACACTAATATGTTAAAATACTAATAATGTAATTACATAATTGTTATAAAATGCAAGAACTGTAATTATTTTATTAACTTAAATTCATTATCAGTCGACAGTTATAGCAAGATCCTTGTTGCACCTATCGCCATTGTTGCACCGGTTGCAGTTGGTTGCACCTTGTTGTTGGTTGGGGGAGTTCTTCTGTGTCTCGTCAGACTGGGAAGGTGAGAATGATTTGGTTGTCAGCTTATTCCATTAAATTGACAGATTTGACTGATTGACAACTTTCACATCTCTTTATATATACCGTTGCGTCAAGCTTAAATGTTAAACGCATTGAACTTATGATTTTCATTTCGTGAGGTTTTCATTTGTGTAGTAAGTTTCAAGGAAAATATGAAAACCAAGATTTTATGAATAACAACTTCTTTGTTTTGACCATACACGAAGTTTTAGAGATTAGCATTGTTCCTTCATCACATGGAAAGATGTTTATAAGACGAAAGATACATGTATACACTATCAATGAAGAGCAAATAAGTCATGTTAGCAATCGTGGGGCAATCTTGACTTTCTTATGTATTCTTCTTCAAAATGCCGTGTACAACGGGATTAGGAGCTAATAAAAGCTTTGTTTACCCATATGAAGCGTTGATACACACAACTGTAAGTTTGATAGAATATACGTTTGTATTCAATATCAATTTATACGGTAATTTGTTTTCATATTATTATATATAAATAGTTATCACAATGATTTCACATAAGACATAGAAAATGTTTCGATTTTGCTAACGAAGAGATGATAATCTTGTGCCAAAAGAATCTGCAATGGAGAATGCATTTTAATGGTTCAACGAATCTACTGCTCCGAATGCTTCTCAATATTAATCCATGTATGACACCACGAAACTTTTGACACTTTACCAGTCAAATGGAGAACGGAGGGTTTTTACTGACGGACAGTCATTTCATTTCTTCGTAGTCTTATGAAAGAAAATGCTGAGTTAACAAATGAAGGGTTGCGTCTTCGAATTCCGACTCATTATCAACAAATATTAATTCGTCATAAATAAGATATATTAGAATCCTATTCAGATACACCAAGACAAAATACACCAATCTTGAAAAATGTACTGGCAAAACCTGCAACCCCAAGCTAGTGACTGCGTCAGACTATTAACAAAATAGACTGACCTCATCCATCTTCCGACGGCAAGGTGAAAATGTATCGAGATCTCTCCATTTTTTACCTTGCCTTTAACCTAGGCAAAAGTGGTGAAACGAATCAGCGACACCTATTGTGATCACGAGTTACGTCCCTTACCACCTGCTAACATACAGCAAATGAAATCGCCGTTTACATTCGGTACCAATTCAAAATAGCGACAATCGACACAGTCACAGAGGCAATACAAGCTGTTTTCTGATTGGCTTATCCGATTAGCCTGCAGTACGTTAAAATCTTAGCACTGAAAATGCGACGGTTGAGGTCAAGGACGGAAGGAGAATATATGAAAATCTTTTCGTTAGGCCTGTGACGTTGTGAAGATAGACCTCATCACAATGCATTAAGTTTCATTATTCCAATGTTTGTTATGCATTTATAATAATACAATAATATTTTGAACAAATTCAACATTAAAATTCAGTTTTATTTGTAAAATATCGAAACCAACGTGCACACAAACCTTGCACGTGATCGTTTGTAAATGACAGACTCGAGTTTATGTTTCATAGACTGCAGTGGGTGAAGAGTTCTGACGTCACGCAACAAGACCGGGAGTCACGTGACAGCATCCAGATGGACAGTCCTGTCACACAACCGGATGATGTATCTGATGGACATGCTCCAACAACTAACTATGATGGACTGGTTTTTGAAACGCGGGATGAAATTCAAGACTATGACGTCATGGAACATGGAGGGATCCAAAAGTACGATGTCCCTGAACAACGTCTTTATGAAATTATTTAAGACTCAAAATATTGTCTCCCTGTTCTGTTTCCCTTTTCATTTATAATGTCGTTTTCAACGGTCATACTTTGTACATTTCGCCTTCCTTGCTGTTATGATATAATCGTAATACATATTCAGATAGTTGATATCCACAGCAGGCAGTGAGATATTTTATTTCACAGGATACGTTTCTTAAATGTCAACTATAGCATACAATTGAAAATAGTCCCCCCATAGCAGAGGAATTTTGTTGTTCTTGCTCAACAGTCATACGAACACCGGAATACTGTTACAGAATACTTTGGGGCATTTCATCACTTCTTTTAATGCCAAAGACTGTCATGCATATGTTTGTAAAGTGTATGCAATCTGGTTGACCATTGTGTATGTGTATAGTGTTTGTGTATTTCAGCCTGACAACCATTTTGAAGTATTAAACACAAATTATACCCCACTTCCGGTCTCGGCTATGGTTTCGATACATCTACACATTTTCTGATATACCTACACTTTGTAATATACCTAGCCTTTTTAACAACTGAGAAATCTGCATAATTGTTTTTTATTCCAAATCTAAGTGATGATACTTTATGAAATGTCAGTTTATATATGAACATATAAAACATTTACAAATGTTTAATTTGAAACCTGGGATCGAACATGTATCCTGTTGCTTTCTGGTCTAACGAACTAACCGTAAGACCACGTGACCAGTTGAAACTTTGTACCTTTTTTCATGAACAAATGAAAAAGGTTCTTATAATGCGTGATATAGTATCACAAATTTCCGTGTTTCTTTTTATATATTAAAGGTAGGGTGTAATACTCCATGGTAAGTTTCCGTATTCATTAAAAGGGGATTTCAATTTGACAATTCATTACCGCCGAGGTGAGGTGAGGTGGTGTTTAACGCCGCTTTCAATAGTATTTCACTTATATCGCGGCTGCTAATATTACGGCAGGGAGAAAGCCCGCAACGCCATGTGGCTATGCATTGCGGTGAAACCTGCGAGCAACGGCTGGAACTAGCGAACCATGGGTGGTACTACGCTGAAATTCAGTGTAGCATTGCACCCAAACCTTACTGCGTGTAGAACAGTTCTCTACTGAAGGCAAAGTTGCCGGGATTAGAAACCCCGGACCTCTTGATCCGAGGCCGAACGCGCTAACCACTGCGCTATCCCGCCCCCCATTACCTCCGACAAACGAATTCTAAAATCACTGAAGCGTATCTGCCGGGTTTGATGTTACCCCCGGCGCTTGGATATCCGCGTACATGATATCTCAACGTGCTTAAGCACCTTTTTAACTATCGATTTAAAATACTAACCTTAATTAAAACAACTCAAATCGTCCAGTTATGGTATGCAGAGATATCCAACATTGCAAATCCGCAGATGACATATACATGGTTTTTATGTAAACATGTGATTTTGCGCATTTCAAATGACCTATAATCTTATGCAATTACAGTGAAATTATATAAGAAACCAATAAACGAGGCGCAGACTCACAGCCTAACGCCCGAAAACCTGGTTGCACCTCGGAAGGGCCCCACGAAGAAAACTGTATGTGTATATCCCTCACATATTGGTTCTCTATAAAACACCTGAATCATCTATAGAAAAGAAACCATCAAAACGATATCGCCTATTATTTTACATATGATGTCTCTAGACATTCTGAATTGATGATATATCTAATTAAGAGCAGAGGGGTCGGGTAACCTTTCGATATCCATTATGACTAGTTAAACATTAAACAGTATTATCAACCTGCTAACCATATAACGTGATACTTGAAACGACCTTTCTAAACCGTATCACCGGTTACGAGGGAGTTGCAACATTGTAAGTCCACCTAGGAGGGTTTACACAGACAATTGTAAACCCTGTTAGGAGGAATTACAATGATTGTAAACCCTGATATATTTTCTAAGATGATGGTTTGAAAGTAAAGATCTGAAGAAACAATCTTAGACTAATTTTGAAACATTTCTCAAGTATATGACAGATTATGAACAGCTTATATTTTGTAGACAAACCGAATCCACTAACACATGTGGTACGTGAGCTAGCGCTTTAGGCAACTGTGCCAACGAGGCAGATGAGATCCAACGGTACAAAAGCAACTTATGTGCGGTTGTAAACATGGATTTCAGATTCCAAAAATGGATTTTATGAACGACTCTATTTACCAGGGATCCTCTGTTTAACGTGATAACAAAACCTGTTTTACACTTAAAAACGGTTGATAATATAGAGAAACCATTCTACCTCGGATATGGTAAGGTTGTAAACCCTGATAGTCAGTGCCCACAACCTTACCATATCCTCGGTATCATGGTTTCTCCTTATATTATACCTTATGGGGAATAAGTGGGTTATCAAACACATTGTCTTACACAATTAACGAAGAGTAAAATATTTAATTATTAATATCCCTATCTGTGTGAGTTATAATGTATCTATATAGATATGCTTATGCTAATTTATCTCCCGATTGTAAAACATCCGCTTCACGGAAGTGAGCTGTTGGCTATGTTTATGCATTGTTCAACAGGCCTGGGCACTAAATCGCTTGTTGTGTCTGAATTAAATATCCTGTTGTATCTACTAAGTTTTAAAACGAGCAAGCTGCATAATCTCGATAATAGAAATCATCGGTAATTGTGAGAGGTGAAAGACAACCCCCTAAAGCAGTTTTTATTTCACTGCCATCCAGCTCTACTGCGTACACACTCACACAGACCAGTACCATACGCATTCTTCTGGACATAAAGCTGTAACAACTGAGTAGGACAACCTGACAGCAGAGGATTTAATCTTGTGGAATGCCTAATGAATCTCGCATTTCATACAGGGGCGAATCCTGAAGTTTTCAAACGGAGGGGGGGGGGGGGGGGGGGGGGGGGGGGGGGGGGGGATTTGGGGGTAAGAGTTTATTGGGGGTTTGTGTAGGGTGTTCAGTTATTGGAAAGGGGCGGGGTCACCTTGGAGGTCAATCAAATTTACATACAAAATGTTTTGTTGGTCGATGCTGTCATAGAAGCGGGAAAAAACACTGGCTCTTCGGACTCTTTCTTCCTACACTTGCATGACCTCGTTTTGTCAAACGTGAAACGTTTAAGTTTTTTAAAATAAATCAAATATATAATCATAAATTTGGATTGGAATCCATATCAGTTGTGCCCTCAACAAGAACCGCTGATGTTTGAAAATGTATATGAAATGTCTATTTATGGGATATTACCGATTTTGCTTCTCCTTGCCAAATATGATCAGAAAAGGATGTATTGATATATATATATTATATTGATACAGATTGCGATCACATGGTTAAGATAAAATTAGAATTGATTTCATGTAAACAGAACGACAACATTTATATTAAACATATTATTGGTAAATAATGTAAATCGTTAGTTTTTAAGCTTCTTTTTATCCTTACATTTGTATTTGCGAATAACTTGCTAAGAAGTCGAAAATACATTATTCAAAATGCACGCTATAATTGATAATTACTGATGCATGTGTCTTCATATCTCTGTAAAAATATTTCTATCATTTCTGTATTAAATTACTTTCTTATTACATGTATGTTGTTATAACTCTATCATTTTGAAAATACATGGCAGAAGGTTACCTTGGTTGGATAACTTATTCCTAAGCGATTTCTTCAATGAATGACATGTGTTTAGATAAATAAAAAATAATATGTTTGCCTTAACCACGAAACCATGATTGACAATTTTCATTTCAAACGTGTTTTTATCAAATATCAACTATAGGAACAGTGTGTTAATACATGTACCTTGATTGTAAAAAGGCATGGCTTGTGTAACTGTAACCTTTACGTAAACTATGCACAATCGTCCATGTTCTGGCAGTTTTAGAAAGCAATGCAATCAGTTTACTTTATGAAGGAAGTAATACTAGTGTGACACGAAGCACTTATATAAGCGTGTCGGTCAGAGGAAACAGGAACAGATTGAGGTTGGATCAGACATATATTTTACTTGTTACTTGCCAACGGATCCATCATAAAATATAAAACAACTCATAGACATTCCATGTGATCACCTACGTGTTTTATCCCCCACCGCGCGTTTAGCGAAGCGGGGGATATAGTATTCGGCTGCGTCTGTCCATCCGTACGTACGAAATGGAATAATTCAAATACTATTCACTTGATTCTTTTCATATTTTGCATATCGGTTCATAATGTTCCTACAGACGTTCGTGACCTTGACCTTCATGTCAAGGTCACAACTAGACTGTCATTTTACCCTTGTCAGCGGGATATTTCAGGAACCATTCACTGGATCCTCTTCATATCTTATACATAGCCTATCCAAGGAAAGACAAAGGACACATTAGATGTTGGTGACCTTGACATTATTCTCAAGGTCACAGTGGAACTTAGATATTTTTTTCGACATGTTAATGTACATGTGAAGCTTGTCAGCGGGATATCTCAGGAAGCATTGACCGGAATTTCATCCTATCTTACACAAATCATCTCCTAAGGAAAACAAAGGACAGATTAGATGTTGGTGACCTTGACATTATTCTCAAGATCACAGAGGAACTTTGACTTTTGTTCGACATGTTAATGTACATGTAAAGCTTGTCAGCGGGATATCTCAGGAACCATTCACTGGAATTTCATCATATATCTTACAGACAAAGGGCTGATTATATGTGTTTTAACCTTCAAATTATTCTCAAGGTCACAGCAGAACAGTTTGTCGACATGTTTAGCTTGTCAGGGTAATCGATATCAAAAGAACTTTTCATTGGTTTATCATCATTATCTTACACCAGTGGTTGTTTTAAGGGAAATTCAGGGCCCAATCTGATCTTGACATTATTTTTCAATTTTGATGTATTAATGTATTACATGGGATCATGTCACCTTAATGACAACTACTTGTTTATATTTACCTTGCCCGTATGCTTGAAAGGTCCGTTATCCTAAGAATTATTATCTTTGATGGTCGCCAAACGGGATTTCGATATTCAATGGCAGGTAACTGTAGAAATACGATTGCAGCCTGGACTCTATATATTCTCTATTTAGAGAGTCTCAGATGGTAGTAAACTCTCATCAGGTATACATTACCACGACTCTTGAGGTCATGTTACCACATGAGTCTTTACCAACAGTTTGCAACATATCGGCGAGTTAATGTCAACCTTTAGTTCAACATTGCAGGAGGTTTTACAATCATATTGTAAGAACAACAAACTAACACAAAGTTGCTTTCTATTGAGTATGATACACACTCATCACAATACCATAGTTTAACAGTTTCATAGCGGGATTCAAACCTATAGCCGTTATCATACTAATTGACGACACCTTACTCTTCCCATGACATTCTTTTTTTTCATTGTTCTAAAAGATAATTTTACCTTTCTTGACTGTGAATAGCTGCACAACAGCGTAAACATCTGATATTAATTTCAAGGAAGCTGTATACAACAGAGAAGGTACTAAGGCTTCCAAATGCTAAGAATGGCTCGTAAAGAAAAGTATAAACTTGCGAGGTATTATAAAGCTGTACGAAATTATCCTACTTCCTATAAGATTGTCGACCTCTCTCACGTTACCCTGAAGAAATACTGGTAAGTCCTACCCTCAGCGGCGCATAAACAATCCCGATGAAACGATCCTTATCCTCCCTATTAAATCAACAGCAGCTAAACAACGGGCAGGGAGTCTGCAATGCTTGTCGCATGGCACACGTTGAGGTCACATCTATTTTACCCTTTTCCTTTCAAACTATAGAAGAAATGATTACCCAAAACATCGTTTGTTCAGTTAAACCGATATATTCTATATCTTAATGAAGAAATGCTGCGTGTATTTCCATTAATTGAAAACTTTAACCATTTGTTACTAACGATGTTGGCAGCAGTGAGAACATGTACTTTTGAAGTCATGATTGATCCTTAAAAGACATTGGAATATATCATAAAAAAGTTTTTTATTTGTATTTGTAACCAAATGGATACCGTAAATATATTTTGACGTCAGGGTGTGACTAACTAGTATATCCTGCTGTATTGTTCCAGGAGGATGTTAAACTCCCATAGATTCCATTGTTTGTTTTCCCTTTCCCATCTTTGTGTTAGTAGTTCATAGTATGAGTTTGTTATTGTGAGTGAGTGTAGCAGCTCCTGGTAGTTACAAGGAGACAACATGATGCATGGATTCTGTTTTCTATTTGGACTTCTACTTGTTCATTTGGCTTCGGGTACAGTTGATCTTAACATTTCATATAATCTGACCTGAGTATGTAATTATTTCATGATCAGAACCTTGACACTATTACTGCAACCGAGGAAAGTGACATATCTTTCTTCTTTGCATGACTCAATAAGTAATGGGATGAACTGTAAATAATTATACACCAGTAATGAGGCATAATCCTGTCTTAATGGACTCAATAATACAATATTGACCGAGGACGATGTTCGAGGTCACTTTTGTTGTTTTACTGAGTATCTATAAACAGTTATTAATCGAATACACTAGATAAGTGTTTAATGTAAAGAGAGGACAAAATGGGATAATTCAGCCAACAATCTTAAAGGGGCAGTAGCATGGTTCAGTAAAGCCGCGGGAATCGTTTTTGTAATTCGAAATAATAAATTGTGTTCACAATAAAATGGCCGCCATGCAATTTTTGCTCTATACGCAGCATCGTTATCACCACTACGGATACTTGGTTTGTGTAATAAGATGTTTTACCCTCAAAGGTTAATTCAAATGTCATAAATTATCATTATAAATGGGAAATTTGAAAAAATAAATTCACCAAAAAAACGTGCTACTGCCCCTTTAAGGTACCCTTATATCGGAACTCAAATACCACCCCTATGAAGTAGATAGTTACCTTCCGGTGGAAGCTTCACCTTACGGTTTTTACTCTAGTAGAGTAATAACTGAAAGAATGCGGTGGTTAAATGAGATGTCAGCGAGACTGGGGTCCTGCACAAGACGGTTATTAAACATTTGTAAACAATAATTTAACACTGATCACAAGTATCTTCCTATGCCGATTAACGTGTCTACTAACAAGTCACAGACCCTCAATTTCAGACAATTGACGTAATTTGTAATAAAACCTACTTCACGTAGACAGTGAAGCGAAGCGTAACTTTTAAGCAGAAACTCTAATCAGCTTAGTTACATAAAGATGAGTCTCATTTTTATCCTTGACGCAGTGTCCCTTTAAATGCATTGTTGATCGACACTATATAAAAATATATATATAGAAATATAAAAATTAGATTTTTTACCTTCTGTCTTCCAATAACCGTATCACTATTGCTGTCATATTTACGTAACGTATGCTTCACACACTTACAAACAATTACAGGATTAAATAAAGCAATGGAAATTTATAATCCACAAATAATCCATAACCACTTACGCCAATGTATGTAAATACACATTTCTATGGAAGCGTATTAGGGTCACATGAAACAACATTGTTGAAGATTAGTAATTAGTACTTAGTATCTCCTAATTAGTAATTTAAAATATCCTAATGATCAGTTTATTTCTTAAAAGTTGTGATTGTAATTTACAACACTTCTCCAATCAAACAGTATTTTCATATTTTTTTGGTTAAATTTATCACTAGGGTATACGTAATTGTTCCATCTGAGGAAAGAAATCCACATGAAGCCTTCATAGATTTATCAGTTATGTATAATTTAAAGCTAAATCCTTGATTATTATGCAAAATAACGTTACAAAATCGCTGTCATGTCTACAACTCAACATATTCGACTGGCACTCTAGAAGTTATAGTTGTACATTCAAAAAATGGCATACGACTTTTTATTCACAGTCTTTGGCAGACAGACAAATAGATAGATATTTATTCACTTTAAATATGTTGATGTTATCAAGCATACGAATATATTAAGATTGATCGTGTCCTAATAAACCAGATTAACTAAATTTGAAATTTCAAAACAAAAAGCGCTTTTTACTTGTTCTTTAACATCTTAAAGTAATGATGCGTTAACATATGTCAGTCCAAGAATGTACGTCATGCCGACAAGATTTTGTACTAACACTATTTATATATTTATAAAAATTTTACTTTAAATACCAAACTTTATGTCCAGAAAATCCATTTGAAATAGCAATTTCAGCACTGAAGTGTGTTTGAACAGATACAGAATATTTAGTATCATACTCTCATGAAGGATTTTTGAATATATCTTTTATGAGACATAACATCACAGACATTCAAAATCGACTATATCCGGCAGAAATATTTTTTGTTTGTTAATCAGGTGTGAAATAGGTACTTGTAAGCAGAGGGGATGATTAAACTCTGGTAGCTAACCCCTCTTTAGTGAACTAATGTGGATGCGTATTTGAAGTGTTTCCATGAGTTTGCGCTTGATGTAATTGTGTTGAATCAGAATTTCAATTACATAAACAATAAGCCATTTTAATATCCATTTTACAGTTTTGTACTGTTCACAATTCTCGTGAACTGATCCAAACATTCTATAAACTGCCGACATGAAATATGTTCATAAGCTTTCATACAAGATTCAAACAATGTTGTAAACCCAAAATATATTAGGGTCAATTACTACTGATGACCCCCCTTTAAACGTTTTATTACGATTCTTAAGTCTTAATTAGAAGTGAAGATGTACACGATGAATCTCTATGTATTTGTGCTTGATAACATAAACAGATTTAAAAGTGAATAAAATATATATCTGTCTGTCAAACTCTATGAATAAAGAAGTCGTATGCCATTTTTAAATGTACTTTTTTGCAATTATGATTTCTTAAATGTCAGTTGAATCTATTTAGATGTAGACACAATGGTGATTTTGTTAAGTTATGTTGTACCAAAGATTAAGTTTATGGAAATTATGCATACCTGATAAATCTATCGAGGCTTCATGTGGATTTCTTTCCTGAGATGATATACAATTACCCTAGTGATAAATTTGACGATAAAGAAAATTAAAAATACTGATCTTCATCACTGCTCCAATTAGGTTTGAAACAACAATTAATTGTTTTCCGAAAAAGCTGATCAAACTTCAAAACTTTACTATGATTAACTCCTTCTTAGAAAATAATAAGTTCTAATTAGGAGATAAGAAGTCCTAATTAGGAGATATCAAGTCCTAATTGGGAGATATTAAGTACTAATTAGGGGAAGTTATGTCCTAATTAGGAGATACTAAGTCCTAATTAGGAGATAATATTTTCAAAAATCTGTTTTCATGTGACCCTGATACGGTTCCATACCAATGTAGATTGTAATGAATGTGAAATCTTTCCCCAAAGGAGACATAGTGAATGTAGCCCTGCACAAACCCGCCAGTAAGAGTTCCAACTACACCTATAAAGGAGTTAAATCTCTAACTGCTGATGATGCTGTGGACGGGGATACTTCTTTGGGTTTGTTGCAACTCATGCACACAGCAGAGAATCAACCCTTCGCCTGGTGGAAAGTGGATCTACAGAGAGAAGTACAGAACGCTACAGTGAGGATCTACTTCAGGACAGAGTGTGAGTTGGATATCCATACACATGCTGATTTTCATACCTACTGATTGATGAGGATATATCTGTTCTTAACTTACCTTCATTTGAAATATGGTAATTTCAGTGGTCAGTAACAAATCAACCACGTGTATGTATCACCCTCCTAGGAGATAAAAAAAATTGTCACGGTAACCGGTAACCGTCATGCTCTTTGCCAGGAAGCGGCACAGCTAACACTTGTATGACGTCCTGACATGATATAAGCAGTGTATTGGGTTCTAAAACAATTCTTTACCTGATTTTGAGCTCAGATTTACAACTCTGAAATATTTTTTTTATTCATTGAATTTTTAGCACACCTTTAAAATATAAGCCAAATTAAGAACACTTTTAAAATAAAATACGGTGCACGGGTGAGGAATAATTCCGGCAAAGGCATTCAACAGCAGGGACTTAATAGATTTTCAAAGCAAACTATGTTATAAACGTTTGCATGATGTAAAGATAAATGTGTTGTACACTTCCTCCTAGGCTGCTGCAATCGGATATCATACGTTATAACATTTGGTGGAGGGTGACATCGTAATTTATCAGACCCGCGTTAGTGTTTATCCAACGAACCGTAGGCGAGTTGGATAAACACTAACAAGGGTCTGATAAATTATGATGTCATCAAAACAAACTGAATGTTATGACGTATTTATCTTACCGCATGTCACAAAATATCATTAAAAAAAAACAAAGAAATTTTTTGAAAGAAAACAGCTGATCGATCGATAAACTATGACCTTTAACTTGTGTCAAGTGACGGGATGACTGACGTGGATGCATGCTTTATTCATGTTGCGGGATATAAAACATGTATCACCCTCGGGAAAATTTATCAACCCGTATGACGGTGTTTATTGATATTTGTTAATGGCCACGTGGATAAGTCCTCTTTGCAACAGAGTTTTTTTATTGGTAAAGTGGAGAAGATCATGGAACAGTTTGACTATGATGTTGATACTACATCATGAAGCACGCCATGCTTACCTGAAGAATCTGAACATTTGACACGGTTCGCCTTCTCCTCAGAAAAAGAGATTGGGAAGATAATAGTATCTATTAAGAATACCACATGTCCCCTGGCTCCCCTCCCGACCAGGCTTCTTCAAGAGTTCACTGACGTTCTTCTCCCCACAATCACATTGATCATAAACAAAAGTATTGCTACTGAAGTTTTACCTGATGTTCTTCACTAGAACAACCTCGATTCAAAGATCTTCAAAAAATTTAAGCCGGTATCAAACTTACAATTTCTATCAAATCTCCTTGAGAAAGCTGTGAACATACGTCTGAAGGGCTTATCTTTCTGAAAAAGATACGAGGTTCGTTCAATAAAGCAGTCCCCTGAACAACTTCTCTTTGCCGAAAGAAGTAGAAATTTCACATGTGATTTGTAGCATATCTCCATAAGTCAAGTGATGTCTCATACTATTTATTATTTCTGTCAGCACAGGTCTTAGAGTAGAGAAAGGTGTAAAAATGGAGGCTGTTGAATACAGAGCGGTTATCGGGTTTTTATTCTTGAAGGGTCGTACACCAAAGGAGAAACTTATGGAGAGGATGCCCCAGCGTTATCGTTGTCAAACACTGGCATCGTCAGTTCAAGAGTGGTCGAACCTCCGTGGAAACAGCTTTAGTTCAAAGTCGACCCCAGTCAGTCATTGATGATGACGCTATCAGGCAAGTGGGTGCTGCAATTTTGGCAGATCGCCGAATTACTGTCCATCAACTTGTCCAAGATGTCAAGATAAGTGTGGGGTCTGTCGAGAAAATCATGCATGACCATTTGTACATGGGAAAACAGGAACGAGTTGGCTGCTCAAAAGCTCTTTTAGCAATGTGCCAAGAGAACCAGGACAACTTTTATGACAGACTAATCACACAGGATGAAACGTAGGCCCATCACTATGACCGTGAAAGTAAAATCCAGTCAAAGCAGTGGAAGCATTGTCAGTCACCACCCCCATATCGTCAGGAAAGGTTATGCTCGCCGTATTTTTGGATCAGCATGGTGTAATCATTATGGGTTTTTTTTATCAAAACCGAGAGACTCGGTATTCTCACTAAAGGTGTCCGCCTGCTTCAGGACAATGCTCCTGTCCACAACTCGTGCGTAGCTCAGAAGGAAGAACAGACCTGCGGCTATGAAATACTTCCTCACCCAGAAGGCTGCATCAAACGATTGGAGAAATGTGTCACACTGTGTGGTGCCTATGTAGTGAAAGACTAATAATTGTACCGAGTTTCTTTTCTTTCAGTAACGTAGAAGTATATTAGGGTGATGTTTTTATTGGACGCCCCTCGTATGCTTGATAAGTTTCAATCTGCATACCTGAAACATAGCTCCGAGACAGCCCTACTTAGGATAGTAAATGATCTCAGGGGTTTTGTGGACACTAGACATATAGCATCTCTCACTAAATCACAGAACGCTTGTAAAAAGACTCTGTGATGACTTTGGAATTGCGGATCTGGCTCTTAGATGGTTTTCATCATACCGTTCAAATAGAAAGCAGGCTGTTTTGATACATGAGGACGAATCTGATAGTGTTACCCTCTCTTGCAGCGTTCCACAATGATCCGGACTCGATCCAGTGCTTTTTGTGCTATACACAAATAGTTTAACTGGGATTGTTGCACACCACGAAATTGATCACTACGGTTGACACTCAACTTATGGACAAGTTTCTGCCAAGTCAGATCTCTGAATCCCTCTGCCCAACGACATCATGCACAAAGGACATGGATGCGATCCAACAAACTGAAGTTGAATGATGACAAAACTGAGGTCACCAAACACCAACTCAAGTCGATCACACAGAAGCAAGTGACCATTGGTAAATCTTAAATAGATTTTTGTTCTGAAAATATCAAAAATCTTGGTGTATACTTGGACTCAGGTCCCACCATTGAGAAGCAAATGGAGCAACTCTGTCGTACATTCTATTTCCAGCTTAGATGTATAGGTCAGATATGACATCCTATAATCACAGAAGTCGACAAACTCCTGGTTCAGGCTCATCACATCAAGGATTGACTACTGT
Source organism: Gibbula magus (assembly GCA_936450465.1). Classification (NCBI taxonomy): domain Eukaryota; kingdom Metazoa; phylum Mollusca; class Gastropoda; order Trochida; family Trochidae; genus Gibbula; species Gibbula magus. The sequence continues at coordinate 87,437,233 of OW388292.1, read as the reverse complement.
AACAGCCTAATTCACCTTGCCAACCTGGATCTTCTACAAAAAGTTAAGTGAGATCAGAATACGTCTGCCAGGATTGTCACCAGAAAATCCAATTTGCCCACATCACTCCCACCCTGACTCTCCACTTGCTCTGAGTGTTGATGTTCCATCTTATTTGGCGGATCTAATTTCAGCGTATATATACCTCGACATTTACGCTCATCAGACCAAAACATGCTTAGTGTTCCTCGTTCAAATCTAAATCACTTTGGACAGCACGCATTCAGCTCAACAGCACCTGAACTTTGGAACAAAATACCCCTTCATATCAAGTCATTTGCATCTCTAAGGTCACAACTCAAAACCCACCTCTTCCAACAGTATTATATGTGACTCTCCTGACAGTTCAGCGCTTTCATGGATTGACTTTAGTGCTTTATAAATATGCATATTATTACGTCTTCAAGGCAAAAGTCTGGAAGACCTATTGTTTTTATCCAGATTTGTTTTATTATTAATTCAGCCTTAAGGCTGATTCCTTTGTTATTGGAATTTTTTTATTTATTATTCCAACGATTTTGTGAGCACCACTTTGGCAAGAAGGAAACTTAACAAGCTAGTAGCCCTTACCGTGAAGTTGTGTCTCCCAGATGTTGGGCTCATTCGGCTCAGTCATTATAAAGGTACAGTTAGATTCTAATTTTTAATTTTTAACATGTGGATTTTTTTCAAAATGCAGCGAGAGACTTGCAATTTTGTTTAAAAGATGCGCAATAACGATGCAAACAAATAAGTAAATCACGGCGAATTCGTAGGTCACCTGGTTTAGCCGCCATATTGATTTGAGACACATTTTTTTAAATTTTCCGACCCCACGCACCTTTGACAATCTTCTTCTCTGAAAATACTTGCATCTAAGAGCTCAAACTTGCATATTTGTGTAACTGAAACATGAATTTCCATTTTGTACCGATATCGTAATAATTTTTCCACAGAGCCTACTTGAAATCTGATAATTTTTTAAAAAGCACAAACTTCCAGGGGAGATAATTCAAAAACCTACCCACCGAATTGAACGATTTTTTTCAGGAGAGTAAGACAGGACTATGGTCTTTATGAATCAATAATAAAATCGCTTGCTAACTGTCATTTCCGGTCAAAATAAAGATGGGGAAATTTTTAAAACCCAAAAAGAGACTTTCAACCTTTTACCAAAGATGCGCAATTTACAATACGAGCAAAAAAGTAATCAAAGTTTTAGCTCTCGTGGTTAAGCTGCCATTTTGATTCACAATTCTTTGATTTCAATGGGACATAACTCTGTCAAAAATGAAGATATATCAAATATACTTATTGGAGTATGATCCAGCTCCGTGACGGAAAATTCCTAATGAACATCTATATCATTTTTTATAATTGTATTTCTTTTTCAGATACATAGACATATATATGAGATGTTCATAAAACAGCATTTTACAACATAAATAGGTACAAATACTGTAACAGAGCAACTGCAAGCTAACATTGCAAATTCAATTGAAAAAAACGTAGAGGTGATGGTTTTGTTCAAGTGTTTATGGACCTGGCATTTCGATACTGTCACCGAAGTTGCAGAGTATCAATTTTTAAAAAGATTATGGCATACAGACCAGATTTTTGTGAACTTTGAATAATTGCAATCTGAGGAACAGATGCGTTTATCAATTTCACCGATTTTTTATTTTCGGCCGCAAAAAGAGGATATAACTCAAAAGGTGAAACACTTCAAACCTCAATATATCAAAAACTAATCAAGATAATTTCACAAAACGTTCACCACAATGTGGGCAAGAGCATTCCTCATCGATTAGGCCTTTAGAGGTTTTTCGCCGTAATAATAGATTGTTTGCTTTTTTTAAAAAGCTGAAAATTGTGTGTACTTTCGCGGTTTTGAGGGAACGCATCTTCTCCAAAATAACTGCAATACATGCAGCTATGTATTGTAGCTCATTTCGAAGCTGATTAACTGTTCCTGTTCTGATTAACGTGATTTCGCCAAAATTAGAAAATTCGACTTAATATTTTGGTAATTCACAGTTTAAAATCGTAAATTTTTAAAAGGGCGAATTTGGGCCTCCTATTCAATGGGACATAACTTTGTCGAAAATGAAGATATATCAAAGATACTTATTTGAGTATGATCCAGCTCCGTGACGGAAAATTCCTAATGAACATCTATATCATGTAAAAGTTTGGCCACAAATTAACCATTGGCCCCAAAATATGAAATTCTTTTATTTTCAGACTTTTCGAGGAGTATATTCTTTGGATAATTTTTTTATCGTAAAACACTGAAGATAGCAACACCTTTAATAGCTCATTTGGAAACGTCAATTATTAAGCACAATAACTTTCAAGCATGTATCATGACAGATACATCTTATGTGTGACAAATAATAGAGGATAGAAAATCGCCATTTTCAGCAAAGTTCAAAGGATCATAACTGCTTTACTAATTGCATTTTTGTAATTATATTCACACCTCCGTGTGCATAATTTCAGGAGCAACAACTTTTATGTTGAAACATTTCATCAACAAGTTTATAGTTAAGCTTCAAACATCGCAAACGTCGTCTAGGGGTCCAAAAATAAGCAATTTTGAGTATTTTTTTGAATATTCAAAAGAGCATAATGCATTAATTATGTATGCAATCTAAATGATGATTTCCTAACTTCAGTGGACATTAAAGTACATTTTTTTAAATTTTGAACCTGAGTAGGAAAATATGTATCGTTTAGTTTTAATCATTAGACACATAATGTAGGGGTCTTTTAATATGTGATTTTGCCATTTCAGAGGGGTATTTTCTTTGGATAATTTTTTTTCGAAAACTACTGAAGATAGAGACATGTTTAATAGCTCGTTTTAAAGCAGAGATGCTGATTAATTTAAGGTTGAAGTCAAACATGGAGTTAAAGGTCAAGCAGAAGTCTTGAAGACCTAAGTACTGCTGTGGCAGTCCTAGTTATTATTATTAACCCTCATCCAGTGGCTTGGGAAACACGTTACAAAAATTCATGCATCAGACCGGATTAAAATCAAGAAAGGCATACACATTATAGAGTGTTTCAGTGATTCTGAAATAAGGATAGGATTTCAAACTTTCAATAAAAAAAAGGTAACCTACTTTACGGTAAAAACTCCATCAATTATAATGTTGAAATGTTTCGATCTTCTGCTCGTGGTTCGTCTCTTATTTCGATGAGTTGACAAATCCAAGATATTAGAAAAATAAAATATATAAACCCCATCAATAAAACATATGTATTACTCTCATAATCACATGACATCTACAAATCTACCTCTCACACTGGTGTCGCTTTATACATCGCATCGTTTTCTTCCAATACGGATAACCGTTTTCTATGGATATGGCTTATCGGGTCGTATACTGATATGTTTTACCCTCTCACGTAACGAATTATTGTATAAACTTGAAAAAATACATGACAAATTTAAGGAAAAAATAATTTGTACAATAGTGCTGTTCTATACAATCTTGGAAGAAAAAATATCTTAAGATTTGGCCTATACCATCTTGGAATATTTTTATATTCCAAGATGGTATAACAAATCTTAAGATATGTACGGCTCTAAGGTGTCTAATTAGCCTCATGGTTGGCGTTCACACTGCACTGTGTAGGCATAGCATTACTACTGATAATTACTGTGATGGCAAATATGAATTTTGCTGGAGCGCCCTTAATTAACTATTTGTGTGTAGAGGCTGTCGTGTATAGCGTTTTAGAATTTCAAGCAAGTGGGATAATTACTCAATCGTCATGCGTCTCGCCATTATCTCGGTACGCTTGTCTCAGCCCTGGACTATTTCTCGGCGCGCTCTGTGCACTGCGCTGTGTCAACGGTATATGATATTTCGGTTATGAAGCTTTCGTTGTTCATGTTGAGCAGGTACAGTGTGATACTTATCTTTTACGCAGCTTTTTGTCAGATTACACAACGTAGGGGAGAGTTAAAATAAGTCGCAATTTATCTAAAATGAAGTAAAGTTAGACGCAAGCCACCGTGCTTTAAAGGTTCCTTAAGCGTTAGAAGGAAAATATAAATGGATATTACGGCACCATTTAATAATTGAATCTCTCAACCTCTGATACTGCTGATTTCAATTTAAATTTCATTGAGACTGCATACTATATTTCGTTAATGCCATATTACCGTAATTATAACACACAATCACATTTCGAATTTATCAGTTTAACACATGGATTAACCAAGCTTGGTATCAAGTGAAGACATCATTCAGACAGAAATACTTTCTACTTGCCATAATTTTATTACAAGCTAGTTGAACAGCTAATCACAGACAGAGACACAGCCAGACTGATTGTTTAGTAGCGTCTCACCATATGTGCATAGATTGAATACATATATAAAATTTGTACAAAATTGATAATAGTTGCCGCTCCTTTATGGTCCCCTATGATATGTTCATGATGTTTACATGTCTGTTCTATACATTTTATTTGTATTTGAGATTAATGCCTTAAAACACATAGCACAATGGAGATGGTGTCTTTCCGGAATTAAAGTCGGTACAATACTTTTGATGTAGTTTGTTGTTATAATGTGTTGTCTGTATGGATTACCTTTGGGTTGTAGTTATAGTGGAACTGACCCGCGAAAAATGAACACCAGTTAATTATTAGAACGGATCAGAATTTTTTCAGATTTGAACCCCTCATCTACATTACATTAATAGATAATTAACGTGAACATGAGTGAATGAGGCAGGACATGGATTATTTCCTATGCATACAATGTTTGTTAAATTAGGCAAAATACAGAACGGTATTATTGTCAGTAGGATGCAACAGTTGAATAAAATTGTGTTCAGATGGATATTACCAAAAATACAATCTTGGAATATCCAGTGAATATCTGTCGCAAATGGTGTAATACTCAAATGGGATACTTAGATTAACTCTTAAGATATTCTTACACTGTATATAACATATTTTGAATATGTGTGTTAAGATCACAACCTAGTATGTGAACTCTGTGTTATGTGAACAAACCTTCCTCCTAGACATGACCTATACAATCTTGGAATATCTAGTGAATACCTGTCGCGTATGAACTTTACTTTATATGATTAAACTTCCCTAAAAAAGAAATGGCCATATAATCTTGGAATATCTAGTGAATACCTGTTGCATATGAACTCTATGCTATGATAAATGAATAAAAATCCCTCCAAGAAATGACCTATACAATCTTGGAATATCTAGTGAATACCTGTAGCATATGAACTTTACTATATATGAATAAACCTCCCTCCAAAAATGACCTATACAATCTTGGAATATCAATTTAATACCTGTCGCTTATGAAATCTATGCTATGATATATGAATAAACCTCCCTCCAAGAAATGACCTATACAATCTTGGAATATCTAGTGAATACCTGTAGCATATGAACTTTACTATATATGAATAAACCTCCCTCCAAAAATGACCTATACAATCTTGGAATATCAATTTAATACCTGTCGCTTATGAAATCTATGCTATGATATATGAATAAACCTCCCTCCAAGAAATGACCTATACAATCTTGGAATATCTAGTGAATACCTGTCGCTTATGAACTATATGCTATGATAAATGAATAAACCTCCCTCCAAGAAATGACCTATACAATCTTGGAATATCTAGTGAATACTTGTCGCTTATGAACTTTACTATAGATGAATAAACTTCCCTCCAAGAAATGACCTATACAATCTTGGAATATCTAGTGAATACCTGTTGCTGTGAACTCTATGCTAAGATATATGAATAAACCTCCCTCCAAGAAATGACCTATACAATCTTGGAATATCTAGTTAATACCTGTCGCTTATGAACTCTATGCTATGATATATGAATAAACCTCCCTCCAAGAAATGACCTATACAATCTTGGAATATCTAGTGAATACCTGTCGCATATGAACTATATGCTATGATATATGAATAAACCTCCCTCCAAGACATGACCTATACAATCTTGGAATATATTGTGAATACCTGTCGCATATGAACTATATGCTATGATATATGAATAAACCTCCCTCCCAGACATGACATATACAATCTTGGAATATATTGTGAATACCTGTCGCATATGAACTATATGCTATGATATATGAATAAACCTCCCTCCAAGAAATGACTTATACACTCTTGGAATATATTGTGAATACCTGTCGCATTGAACTATATGCTATGATATATGAATAAACTTCCCTCCAAGAAAAGACCTATACAATCTTGGAATATCAATTTAATACCTGTCACATATGAACTATATGCTATGATATATGAATAAACTTCCCTCCAAGACATGACCTATACAATCTTGGACTATCTAGTGAATACCTGTCGCATATGAACTATATGCTATGATATATGTATATTATATTGATATTCCAAGATTGTATAGGTCTTTTCTTGGAGGGAAGTTTATTCATATATCATAGCATAGAGTTCACAGCGACAGGTATTCACAATATATTCCAAGAGTGTATAAGTCATTTCTTGGAGGGAAGTTTATTCATATATCATAGCATAGATATCATATGCTGCAGGTATTCACAAGATATTCCAAGATTGTATAGGTCATTTCTTGGAGGGAGGTTTATTCATTTATCATAGCATATAGTTCATAAGCGACAGGTATTCACTAGATATTCCAAGATTGTATAGGTCATGTCTTGGAGGGAGGTTTATTCATTTATCATAGCATATAGTTCATAAGCGACAGGTATTAAATTGATATTCCAAGATTGTATAGGTCTTTTCTTGGAGGGAAGTTTATTCATATATCTTAGCATAGAGTTCACAGCAACATATATTCACAATATATTCCAAAATTGTATAGGTCTTTTCTTGGAGGGAGGTTTATTCATATATCATAGAATATAGTTCATATGCAACAGGTATTCACTAGCTATTCCAAGATTGTATAGGTCATTTCTTGGAGGGAGGTTTATTCATATATAGTAAAGTTCATATGCGACAGGTATTCACTAGATATTCCAAGATTGTATAGGTCATTTCTTGGAGGGAGGTTTATTCATATATCATAGCATAGAGTTCATATGCGACAGGTATTTACTAGATATTCCAAGATTGTATAGGTCATTTCTTGGAGGGAGGTTTATTCATTTATCATAGCATATAGTTCATAAGCGACAGGTATTCACTAGATATTCCAAGATTGTATAGGTCATGTCTTTTGAGGGAGGTTTATTCATTTATCATAGCATATAGTTCATAAGCGACAGGTATTCACTAGATATTCCAAGATTGTATAGGTCATGTCTTTTGAGGGAGGTTTATTCCTTTATCATAGCATATAATTCATATGCGACAGGTATTCACCAGATATTCCAAGATTGTATAGGTCATTTCTTGGAGGGAGGTTTATTCATTTATCATAGCAGATAGTTCATAAGCGACAGGTATTCACTAGATATTCCAAGATTGTATAGGTCATGTCTTGGAGGGAGGTTTATTCATTTATCATAGCATATAGTTCATAAGCGACAGGTATTAAATTGATATTCCAAGATTGTATAGGTCTTTTCTTGGAGGGAAGTTTATTCATATATCTTAGCATAGAGTTCACAGCAACATATATTCACAATATATTCCAAAATTGTATAGGTCTTTTCTTGGAGGGAGGTTTATTCATATATCATAGAATATAGTTCATATGCAACAGGTATTCACTAGCTATTCCAAGATTGTATAGGTCATTTCTTGGAGGGAGGTTTATTCATATATAGTAAAGTTCATATGCGACAGGTATTCACTAGATATTCCAAGATTGTATAGGTCATTGCTTGGAGGGAGGTTTATTCATATATCATAGCATAGAGTTCATATGCGACAGGTATTTACTAGATATTCCAAGATTGTATAGGTCATTTCTTGGAGGGAGGTTTATTCATTTTGCATAGCATAAAGTTCATAAGCGACAGGTATTCACTAGATATTCCAAGATTGTAGAGGTCATGTCTTTTGAGGGAGGTTTATTCATTTATCATAGCATATAGTTCATAAGCGACAGGTATTCACTAGATATTCCAAGATTGTATAGGTCATGTCTTTTGAGGGAGGTTTATTCATTTATGATAGCATATAATTCATATGCGACAGGTATTCACTAGATATTCCAAGATTGTATAGGTCATTTCTTGGAGGGGATATATGAATATACCTCCCTCCAAGAAATGACCTATACAATCTTGGAATATTTTGTGAATATCTGTCGCATATGAACTCTATGCTATGATACATGAATAAACTTCCCTCCAAGAAATGACCTATACAAATCTTGGAATATCTGTCGCATATGGTGTTATAGTCAAATACGAAACTCATATAAAGTCTGCAGATATTTTTACACTACATGTTACATATTTTGAATATGTATATTAAGATCATAACCGAGTATATGACCTGTTTGTTATGTGGACAAACCTCCCTCCAAGAAATGGCCATACAGTCTTGGAATATGCAGTGAATATCTGTCGCAAATGATGTTACAGTAATAATCAATTAGGAATATTTTGAAAATAAATGTTAAAATCACAACTTTGTTTGTAAAATACCATAACGAATCACTAAGTGATTACGCCAGGAAAATAGAATCCCGTCCCAATGCATATTGTTGTACATCCCATTGTTATCACAGTTGCCTTTTGTCAGACAGAATGGCAGTTTCATAATTGTCGCTTTTCTCTGACGGGTCAAGAAAAGGCCATTCAATCTTGGCATATCAAGTGCATCTAGTTTGTGAAAGGTTTAATCATCAAATGCCACATTTATATCACCTCTTCCCACATTATAACGATGATGATGATGATGATGAATACGGGGTATTTAACGAGCGATTTTCAGCGGAGCTGTTCTCTCACTCGGGTCGCAATGACCATTAATAAAGTTCCGAATGGTTCCAAAATAGGATAATTTTGATGCCACGGTGGAAAAGGATTGGAGGCAAATTTTGAAATTTTGAAATTTGGAATAGTGCCTAGGTTAGCTTAAGCCGGGGTGGGGAGGGGAGAGGGAGAGGGTGAAGGTTTTAAATGATAATTTTGGATGTTTTAAGTTATTTGTGTCCAAAAGGCCCGAATCCTTGATGTAAGTGCCGACCGCTTGGAAGGTACTGGAATTATTGTGTGGATTAAGGATTTGGTAAATGTTATTTGTTTGGATATTATTTGCCTTTAATTTTAGGTTAAGTATTTGGCCAAAGGCCGCATACTGTGGGCATTCAATAAGAATGTGTTGTATTGTTTCTGCCTGCGGGCAGTGTGGGCATGTTGCGGGGGTGTTTGTAAAATTAAGTTTGTGGATATGATTGTTTAATTTTGTGTGCCCCGTTTGGAGCTTAATTATTGCCCTATCAATATTTGTATTTTTGGAATATATTTGTTGTTTACCTAGTGGTTTAGAGAGAAGTTGTTTGGTGTGGTGTGCTTTGTTGGAGTTTGCATATTGCAAGTGCCATGCTCGTTTTGCATGAGATTTTGATAGGCTTTTTGCCTCTTGTTTCGAATGAAAAAGGGGGAGAAATTTTGGTAGTTTAAGGCCCTCCTTAGCAACTTTGTCGGCTTTTTCGTTGCCAAATATGTGGACGTGTGCTGGTACCCATAGGAGCTTTACTGCCTTGCCTTGGTTATTTAGATTTTGAATTGAATTTAGAATTTTGTGGATATTAAATCAGGGCGGTTTTTAGTTGATTTGTTTTGGAGTGCCTGAAGGGCACTCAAAGAGTCCGACAGGATGAGAATTTTGCCATGATTTTGGATTTTAGGGTGGGATAAAGCGAGTGCTATAGCCATGAGCTCAGCAGTGTAGACTTTTTTTTATAACTATATATATTAATTATAACGCTATGCCTCATTAATTTATATGTATATGCTGAAATAACAGCTTTGTGAAATGCCATAATGAATCATGAAGTGATTACGTTGGGACAGTATTGTCCTGTCACCACGCTAATTGTTGTAATCACAGTTACATCCTGTTAGACAGGGTGACATTACATAGTTGTCGCCTTTCACTGATTGGCAAATCTTGAGATATGAAGTATATATATCTGTCGTCAGTGGTCTAATTTTCTCATGGCAACTTTAAATAAATTCATTTCCTGCTCTTATTCTATCTGCCACATGAATGAAATAACGGAATCCTGAAGTATTCACGATTAAGAGACAGGACTGTCAAATGTGTCACAAATTATGATTGAAATGAATGTAAATATGACAGAATAATTTAAATATGCTAACAACCTGTTTGTCTTATGAAACACTGGTAAGAGATATCGACTTATAAACAACATAAAAAGTTATAAGTAAATGGGAAAAGAAGCAGAAGAAACTAGACAAGGGACTGTCGACTAAAACACATACTTCTTACAGTTAAAATAGAATTGCAACATGTGCTGCAGTATATTAATTCTAAAAAATAAGTAAAATCGTGCATTTGATAATCTAACTTTTTAAAACTTAATATGTATTTATATATCTGTTTAGCCATGTATATCAATATGTATCAAGTGTTTATGTTAACGTATTTGTATGTATTGTTTATGTACATGTATATGTTTAATAACCTGTCATTCCCAAAATTGTCCATACAAACTTGTGTTTCCAATGTAACTCTGCCGTTATGGCAATCATTTCTTCATCAAATTATAAACTCGTCCATAAACAAGTACTTATATATCTATAGCAATATCTTCATCTTTATGTCTGTTAAATTCAAATGTACAGTCCATCAAGGTAATGTATTTAAACTAAGGTCACAGTTTGTATTGAAGGTAATTTTCTTCATACAAATAACATTTTCATCAAAGTCATTATTTGAATCAAAGTCATTTTTTCCCCAAAGTCATTTTATTTCATCAAAATCACTTTTTTCAGCAAAGTCATTATTTCTTCAAAGTCAATATTTTCATTAAATAATTGTTTTCACCAAAGTAATTTTGTTTATCAAAGTATTTTTTTTTCGATTAAAGTCACTTTCTCATCAAAGTCATTATTTTCATCAAATAATTTTTTCACCAAAATCATTATTTTCATCAAAGTCGATATTTTCATTAAGGGCATTTTTTTTCCATTAGTCATTTTTTTTCATCCAAGTAATTTTTTGCATAAAAGTCACTTTTTTCAGCAAGTCATTATTTTCATCAAAGTCGATATTTCATTTAATCATTTTTTCACCAAATCACTTTTTTCATCAAAGTCAAGATTTTTATCAAAATCAAGATTTTCGTCAAAGTTATTATTTTTACCAAATCAATTTTTCAGCAAATACACTTTTTTAATCAAAGTCAATATCTTTATTAAAGAAATATTATTCATCAAATTTAAATTTATAACTTTTTCCATCAAAGTCATTTCTTTTCACAAAATCACTTTTTTCATCAAAGTCAATATTTTCATCAGAGTAATTCTTTTCCATCAAAGTTAATTTTTTCATCAAAGTCAATATTTTCATCAAATAATTTATTCACCAAAATCACTTTTTAAAAATTAAATTCACCAAATTATTTTTTTTCCCATCAAAGGCACTTTTTTCAGGAAAGTCAATATTTTAATTAAGGTCAATATTTTCATCAAAGTAATTTTTCACCAAAGTCAATATTTTTTTAATCGAAGTCAAAACTTTCATTAAATCATTTTTTTCACCAAAATCACTTTTTTCATCAAAGTCGATATTTTCATTTTTCACCAAAGTCAATATTTTTTTAATCAAAGTCAAAACTTTGTCATTTTTTCACCAAAGTCACTTTTTTCTTATTAAAGACATTTTTCCCATCAAAGTCATTTTTTCATTAAAATAAATTTATGTAAACAATTTTCAAAGTCATTTTATTACAATATCTCAAGATTGAACAAAATAATCTTAAGATATTTAAATATTCCAAGATTGAACAGGATGTTTCAGGTTTAGATCATATCTTAAGATTTCCGTACATATCTTAAGATTTGTTATACCATCTTGGAATATAAAAATATTCCAAGATGGTATAGGCCAAATCTTAAGATATTTTTTCTTCCAAGATTGTATAGAACAGTGCTACATCGCATTAAATATACTCCCTCTCTCTTTCCAGACAAAGTGAGACGTAACGGAGTGAGACTGTACACGTCCACACGTTCATTCTCTTTCTACCCTGAAGGTCAGCTGTGTCACACTGTTACCGGGAGGAAGAATGGAGCTGATATAGCTGATGTCTACAAGGTCACATGTCCCGGTAGATGGCGCTACCTGCTACTCTATACGGACACAGACAACGATGGAGATGGACCTGTTCTGGATTTTGGAGAAGTTGAGGGTGAGATTCAATTTGTTTAATAAAAGTTAAGGAAATCTTAACATTCATTTAGATAATGGAATAATTGTAAGATGTTCTTTGTATATCTTAAATTATTAAAACCGCTTTAACAAAGTTCACAAACCAAGCGTGCATTTCTGTCCAGAGGACCTTGTACGCAATCCGTCTCAATATCGTCAAGAATCACTTGCAAGGTGTTAAGTTTCTCATTCATATTCCAGCAACCCGTAAAATCATACTAATCCTCTCCTAAATCCATGGTTCGACAACAAAATATGAAATTGCACTTGAAGCAATGTATGTGGCTTGCTTAATCGTGTGATAGTGTGCATCTGTTCAGCACGCAAACGCAATTGTTGAACAGATTGTTTAACCAAGTACTAAATAATTCCGACTTATTTATACTGACCAGATCGTCTTCATGCTCGTATTATATTGTATTAGTTTTGACAAATCACTTAAATTGAATTTCCAGTATGGTCTGAATGTTCTAATGGAACCTATGGAGAGGACTGTACCAAGACATGCAGTTCCAGGAAGTGTGTTACCATGACAACAACATGCGAGAGAGATGGAAAGTGTACGGATGTTTGCCAGTCTGGATGGACGGGAGTTGACTGTACACAAGGTAGGTTGTCAGTCTGGATGGGCGGGAGTTTACTGTACACAAGGTAGGTTGTCAATCTGGAAGGATGGGAGTGGACTGTACACAAGGTAGATTGTCAGTCTGGATGGATGGGAGTGGACTGTACACAAGGTAGGTTGTCAGCCTGGATGGGCGGGAGTTTACTGTACACAAGGTAGGTTGTCAATCTGGAAGGATGGGAGTGGACTGTACACAAGGTAGATTGTCAGTCTGGATGGATGGGAGTGGACTGTACACAAGGTAGGTTGTCAGTCTGGATGGACGGGAGTGGACTGTTCACAAGGTAGGTTGTCAGTCTGGATGGACGGGAATGGACTGTACACGAGGTAGGTTGTCAGTCTGGATGGACAGGAGTTTACTGTACACAAGTTAGGTTGTCAGTCTGGATGGACAAGAGTGGACTGTACACAAGGTAGGTTGTCAATCTGGAAGGATGGGAGTGGACTGTACACAAGGTAGATTGTCAATCTGGTTGGACGGGAGTGGACTGTACACAAGGTAGGTTGTCAGTCAGGATGGGCGGGAGTTTACTGTACATAAGGTAGGTTGTCAATCTGGAAGGATGGGAGTGGACTGTACACAAGGTAGATTGTCAGTCTGGATGGATGGGAGTGGACTGTTCACAAGGTAGGTTGTCAGTCAGGATGGGCGGGAGTTTACTGTACATAAGGTAGGTTGTCAATCTGGAAGGATGGGAGTGGACTGTACACAAGGTAGGTTGTCAGTCTGGATGGACGGGAGTGGACTGTTCACAAGGTAGGTTGTCAGTCTGGATGGACGGGAATGGACTGTACACGAGGTAGGTTGTCAGTCTGGATGGACAGGAGTTTACTGTACACAAGTTAGGTTGTCAGTCTGGATGGACAAGAGTGGACTGTACACAAGGTAGGTTGTCAGTCTGGATGGATGGGAGTGGACTGTACACAAGGTAGGTTGTCAGTCTGGATGGACGGGAGTGGACTGTTCACAAGGTAGGTTGTCAGTCTGGATGGACGGGAATGGACTGTACACGAGGTAGGTTGTCAGTCTGGATGGACAGGAGTTTACTGTACACAAGTTAGGTTGTCAGTCTGGATGGACAAGAGTGGACTGTACACAAGGTAGGTTGTCAATCTGGAAGGATGGGAGTGGACTGTACACAAGGTAGATTGTCAATCTGGTTGGACGGGAGTGGACTGTACACAAGGTAGGTTGTCAGTCAGGATGGGCGGGAGTTTACTGTACATAAGGTAGGTTGTCAATCTGGAAGGATGGGAGTGGACTGTACACAAGGTAGGTTGTCAGTCTGGATGGACGGGAGTGGACTGTTCACAAGGTAGGTTGTCAGTCTGGATGGACGGGAATGGACTGTAGACGAGGTAGGTTGTCAGTCTGGATGGACAGGAGTTTACTGTACACAAGTTAGGTTGTCAGTCTGGATGGACAAGAGTGGACTGTACACAAGGTAGGTTGTCAGTCTGGATGGATGGGAGTGGACTGTACACAAGGTAGGTTGTCAGTCTGGATGGACGGGAGTGGACTGTACACAAGGTAGGTTGTCAGTCTGGATGGACGGGAATGGACTGTACACGAGGTAGGTTGTCAGTCTGGATGGACAGGAGTTTACTGTACACAAGTTAGGTTGTCAGTCTGGATGGACAAGAGTGGACTGTACACAAGGTAGGTTGTCAATCTGGAAGGATGGGAGTGGACTGTACACAAGGTAGATTGTCAATCTGGTTGGACGGGAGTGGACTGTACACAAGGTAGGTTGTCAGTCAGGATGGGCGGGAGTTTACTGTACATAAGGTAGGTTGTCAATCTGGAAGGATGGGAGTGGACTGTACACAAGGTAGATTGTCAGTCTGGATGGATGGGAGTGGACTGTACACAAGGTAGGTTGTCAGTCTGGATGGACGGGAGTGGACTGTACACGAGGTAGGTTGTCAGTCTGGATGGACGGGAATGGACTGTACACGAGGTAGGTTGTCAGTCTGGATGGACAGGAGTTTACTGTACACAAGTTAGGTTGTCAGTCTGGATGGACAAGAGTGGACTGTACACAAGGTAGGTTGTCAGTCTGGATGGATGGGAGTGGACTGTACACAAGGTAGGTTGTCAATCTGGAAGGATGGGAGTGGACTGTACACAAGGTAGATTGTCAGTCTGGATGGATGGGAGTGGACTGTACACAAGGTAGGTTGTCAGTCTGGATGGACAAGAGTGGACTGTACACAAGGTAGGTTGTCAGTCTGGATGGACAAGAGTGGACTGTACACAAGGTAGGTTGTCAGTCTGGATGGACGAGAGTGGACTGTTCACAAGGTAGGTTGTCAGTCTGGATGGACGGGAATGGACTGTGCACGAGGTAGGTTGTCAGTCTGGATGGACAGGAGTTGACTGTACACAGGTTAGGTTGTCAGTCTGGATGGACAGGAGTGGACTGTACACAAGGTAGGTTGTCAGTCTGGATGGATGGGAGTGGACTGTACACGAGGTAGGTTGTCAGTCTGGATGGACGAGAGTGGACTGTTCACAAGGTAGGTTGTCAGTCTGGATGGACGGGAGTTAACTGTACACAAGGTAGGTTGTCAGTCTGGATGGATGGGAGTGGACTGTACACAAGGTAGGTTGTCAGTCTGGATGGATGGGAGTTAACTGTACACAAGGTAGGTTGTCAGTCTGGATGGATGGGAGTGGACTGTACACAAGGTAGGTTGTCAGTCTGGATGGATGGGAGTGGACTGTACACAAGGTAGGTTGTCAGTCTGAATGGATGGGAGTGGACTGTACACGAGGTAGGTTGACAGTCTGGATGGACGGGAGTGGACTGTACACGAGGTAAGTTGTCAGTCTGGATGGACGGGAGTGGACTGTACACAAGTTAGGTTGTCAGTCTGGATGGATGGGAGTTGACTGTACACAAGGTAGGTTGTCAGTCTGGATGGATGGGAGTGGACTGTACACAAGGTAGGTTGTCAGTCTGGATGGATGGGGGTGGACTGTACACAAGGTAGATTGTCAGTCTGGATGGACGAGAGTGGACTGTTCACAAGGTAGGTTGTCAGTCTGGATGGACGGGAGTTAACTGTACACAAGGTAGGTTGTCAGTCTGGATGGACGAGAGTGGACTGTTCACAAGGTAGGTTGTCAGTCTGGATGGACGGGAGTTAACTGTACACAAGGTAGGTTGTCAGTCTGGATGGATGGGAGTGGACTGTACACAAGGTAGGTTGTCAGTCTGGATGGATGGGAGTTAACTGTACACAAGGTAGGTTGTCAGTCTGGATGGATGGGAGTGGACTGTACACGAGGTAGGTTGACAGTCTGGATGGACGGGAGTGGACTGTACACGAGGTAAGTTGTCAGTCTGGATGGACGGGAGTGGACTGTACACAAGTTAGGTTGTCAGTCTGGATGGACGGGAGTGGACTATTCACAAGGTAGATTGTCAGTCTGGATGGACAAGAGTGGACTGTACACAAGGTAGGTTGTCAGTCTGGATGGATGGGAGTGGACTGTACACGAGGTAGGCTGTCAGTCTGGGTGACAGGAGTGGACTGTACACAAGTTAGGTTGTCAGTCTGTTGGGGGGGGGGGGGGGGGGGGGGGGGGGTGGTCTTTACACAAGGTAGGTTGTGCTTGAATAGAATAGACTAGATCTATATTTAGACTGGAAAACACCTTTACTAATTAGTTTAAAGTATAAAGTTCACCTCTTCGCTGTAATTCTCTACCACCAGTAAAGGCTGACATACTAAAGCTTGATTGTTGTTATATTCTCCCTTCTATCGTCTCCTTATTTTAGGAAGACGGACATTTAATAACATTAGCGATTGTGGCGTCACAAAATATTATAAAATAAAGATATAATACTTGTCCGTCATATATGAGAAAAAACACTTTTCTTCGAATTCCAAGTTATCGAAGTTAGAAAAAAGCAGACACAGTACAACTTCATTTTGGTAATAACAATTAACCATCTTCTGTCTCAATATTTTTAGGAGGCAGACCTATAAGAAAGTCATGATATGGGGCATCCCCAAATGTAAAAAATATATAAGAATATTTGTTGGTCATTTAGTGAGATGAAACTCTATTCAAAAGTTCTTGGTTGGGATTTTCTCTTACTGCCTGCAGTAACAAATTCTTTACTGTTGGCGTGCTGTTTACCTTGAGTCGCGAATGTTCGTTTGACTGAACGCAGGGCTGGATCGACGTGGTGATCGGTAGTATGTGATAAACAGGAGTTTTGAGAGAAGGACAGATCTCAAAGGAATTGCCTCGTGTTGCACTTTATTGAAGCCCTGCATATGCCACACTGAATACACCGGTGTGAACCAATATGATGGTCAAATTCTTGTGACATGCACCAACTTGATTTTTTACGGGATTACTTTCAATGATTATATACCAAATTTATATGAATATTAATATGATGTTTACTTTACACGATATGAATGTTCATTACCAGGATAAGTAATCAATATCACATCAAAATATGTTAATGTCTCATTGGGTGAAATTTTCATATTGAAATCAGCTGCTTGTAATTTCATCTTGTCCTTCTTGCGGAACTGATCCAGTCTGCGTTAAATTAAGATTAGCGGTCATAATGAGATTCCTCCACGTACGTCACAGCAGGATACGCTTCAGTGACCACCTCCCGCCCACTTTCATTCTAGTAGGCGGGCTTAATTAGGCATTTTTTAAAACAGCTGTATACAAATAATTTACAGGCCGATTTTTAAAATTTCATTCTAGTAATTGTCAAATTGAAACCCCTTCTCAACTAATCCCGTAAGTGATCCAATGGGTACGACATGTAACCTTTAACTTCACTACTTTTATCCAGCTTGCATGGACGGTACTTACGGCCCTGACTGTACAGAGAAGTGTGGTCAGTGTGAAGGTGTCTGTGACAGTGTGGATGGGAGGTGTCCTGCTGGATGTCTGGACGGATACAATGGAACCAAGTGTGACGTGGCTCTGCCAACACAAGGTAAATAACACCCATATTTATACGGGGGAACCTGGGTCTTCTCAGGAGCATTTTACATATTGGTAAATTTCAAAACGCATAACCACGTGTTTGATTTCCGGAAAGCTACCTTATGCAACACAGTGATTATTCATTTATCAACGTTTATCATCTTTTGATAGAACTAAGATAAATTTGTTTTCACGGAAGGCATCTCCAGTGCCAATTGGGTATATGAGGTGAAGCTCACTCATATCTATAATGGCTTCGACTTGATCATTTTGGAGGCACTTGGTCACTGAAATTTCAAAGAAACTAATAGGTAACAATTATGAAAAATATAGCCATGGGCTCTGTAGCTCATCAGGGTTTATATTGTTTAATGATGAAGACTGAAATAGATTTTAGGTCATGGCTTGAGGCCCTTATTTGGGCACCACAGGGTCACCCACCATATCTACAATTTATAATCCCCATTGGCTAAAGAGTATGCACACAATATTACAGCCTTCTAGGTCTCTTTGTTTTGGAAGAGAACAAGAAAATATATATTTTCGGTCATGGCCTGTGAGGTCTTTATTTGGGGCCCCAGGGTCTCCAAATCTACAATTTAGAATCCCCATTAGCTAAAGAGTCTGCATACAATATTACAGCCTTAAGGTACATTTGTTCTGGAGAAGATGAAAATAGGTTTTAGGTCATGGCCTGAGAGGCCTTTTTGGGGGGGGGTTCCAGGCCAGGGTCACCAAATCTACAATTTAGAATTCCCATTGACCAAGGAGTCTGTACACAATGTTTCAGCTCCTTAGACCTTTTGGAACTGGAGAAGAAGATGTAAATAGGTTTTTAAGGATGTGAACCCTGTGACCCCATTTGGTTAGCGTAGGTCAGAATTAATCCAAGTCATCATTTCAGCACATTCATAACACAAAGAACAGTGGATTTGTTTGACATTACCGTTAATACTCTAACTGAAATTTGTTAAAGAGCCACTTTGTATGTTACAAATGTATTTGTTTTAACACATACAAATGATATCAATCTCTGTAGAAATATTCCGTCTATAACTTGAGAAATAACAGAAAATAAAAAATAAGTTTCATCTCACAACCATCTCCTGTATCACGATTAGCGTGCGTCACTGAATTTGATGTCATAAAAAGGATTTTCCTCTATACAGATGTACAACACAATAACAAAGCTGCGGGCTTGTCAGTTTCACAGTCACCATAGCACCGCATGTGCACCTTGATCTTATCGACTATCTGGCTACTGCAGGCTAATAATGTCACTCATTGCTGATTGTGACGATAGTAATATTTATGTCTTTTCAAATGTTTTGTAAATATGTAAATTATTGTGATTATAGCAGCAACCTTTAACACATGTACGTATATAATCCTTTTTCAATTGACAACACGATAACCTTTTTGAGAAGAGCAGTTATTGCAATATTTGTAAGAGCTTCATAACCTAATCAAGCGATGAAAATATCAACTCCGAAAATTCCTATATTTCCATTTCCGTGTGTACTTATTAAACTTTGGGTTTTGTTTGTATATATGTATGTTTGGTGTATGTTAATAGTGTGTGAGACAACAATGCTTTGTACTTGAATAGAATAAACAAGATCTATATTTAGACTGGAAAACACCTTTACTAATTAGTTTAAAGTTTAAGGTTCACCTCTTCGCTGTAATTCTCTACCACCAGTAAAGGCTGACACATTAAAGCTTGATTGTGGTTTTTATAATATTCTCCCTTCTATCGTCTCCTTATTTTAGGAAGGCGGACATTTAATAACATTAGGGATTGTGGCATCAGGAAATATTATCAAATAAAAATATAATACTTGTCCGTCATATGTGAGAAAAAACACTTTTCCTCAAATTCAAAGTTCTCGAAGTTAGAAAAAATCAGACACAGTACAACTTCATTTTGGTAATCACAATTAACCCTTTTCTGTCTCAATATTTTTTAGGATGCAGACCTATAAGAAAGTCATGATTTGGGGCATCCCTAAATGTTAAAAAATATAAGAATAGTTTTTCGTCAATTAGTGAGATGAAACTCTATTCAAAAGTTCACGAGGTTGGGATTTTCTCTTACTGCCTTCAGTAACAAATTCTTTACTGTTGGCATGCTGTTTACCGTGACTCGCGAATATTCGTTTGACTGAACGCAGGGCTGGATCCACGTGGTGATTGGTAGTATGTGCTACACACGAGTTTTGAGAGAAGGACAGAATTGACTCATGTTGCACTTTATTGAAGCCCTGCATATGCCACACTGAATACACCGGTGTGAACCAATATGATGGTCAAATTCTTGTGACATGCACCAACTTGATTTTTTAAGGGATTACTTTCAATGATTATATACCAAATTTATATGAATATTAATATGATGTTTACTTTACACGATATGAATGTTCATTAACAGGATAAGTAATCAATATCACATCAAAATATCGTCAATGTCTCATTGGGTGAAATTTTCATATTGAAATCAGCTGCTTGTAATTTCATCTTGTCCTTCCTGCGGAACTGATCCAGTCTGCGTTAAATTAAGATTAGCGGTCATAATGAGATTCCTCCACGTACGTCACAGCAGGATACGCTTCAGTGACCACCTCCCGCCCACTTTCATTCTAGTAGGCGGGCTTAATTAGGCATTTTTTAAAACAGCTGTATACAAATAACTTACGGGCCGATTTTTAAAATTTCATTCTAGTAATTGTCAAATTGAAACCCCTTCTCAACTAATCCCGTAAGTGATCCAATGGGTACGACATGTAACCTTTAACTTCACTACTTTTATACAGCTTGCATGGACGGTACTTACGGCCCTGACTGTACAGAGAAGTGTGGTCAGTGTGATGGTGTCTGTGACAGTGTGGATGGGAGGTGTCCTGCTGGATGTCTGGACGGATACAATGGAACCAAGTGTGACGTGGCTCTGCCAACACAAGGTAAATAACACCCATATTTATACGGGGGAACCTGGGTCTTCTCAGGAGAATTTTACATATTGGTAAATTTCAAAACGCATAACCGCGTGTTTGATTTCCGGAAAGCTACCTTATGCAACACAGTGATTATTCATTTATCAACGTTTATCATCCTTTGATAGAACTAAAATAAATTTGTTTTCACGGAAGGCATCTCCAGTGCCAATTGGGTATATGAGGTGAAGCTCACTCATATCTATAATGGCTTCGACTTGATCATTTTGTAGGCATATGGTCACTGAAATTTCAAAGAAACTGATAGGTAACAATTATGAAAAATAAAGCCATGGGCTCTGTAGCTTATCAGGGTTTATATTGTTTAATGATGAAGACTGAAATAGATTTTAGGTCATGGCTTGAGGCCCTTATTTGGGCACCACAGGGTCACCCACCATATCTACAATTTATAATCCCCATTGGCTAAAGAGTATGCACACAATATTACAGCCTTCTAGGTCTCTTTGTTTTGGAAGAGAACAAGAAAATATATATTTTAGGTCATGGCCTGAGAGGCCTTTTTTGGGGGTTCCAGGCCAGGGTCACCAAATCTACAATTTAGAATCCCCATTGACCAAGGAGTCTGTACACAATGTTTCAGCTCCTTAGACCTTTTGGAACTGGAGAAGAGGATGAAAATAGGTTTTTAAGGATGTGAACCCTGTGACCTCATTTGGTTAGCGTAGGTCAGAATTAATCCAAGTCATCATTTCAGCACATTCATAACACAAAGAACAGTGGGTTTGTTTGACATTACCGTTAATACTCTAACTGAAATTTGTTAAAGAGCCACTTTGTATGTTACAAATGTATTTGTTTTAACACATACAAATGATATCAATCTCTGTAGAAATATTCCGTCTATAACTTGAGAAATAACAGAAAATAAAAAATAAGTTTCATCTCACAACCATCTCTTGTATCACGATTAGCGTGCGTCACTGAATTTGATGTCATAAAAAGGATTTTCCTCTATACATATGTACAACACAATAACAAGGCTGCGGGCTTGTCAGTTTCACAGTCACCATAGCACCGCATGTGCACCTTGATCTTATCGACTATCTGGCTACTGCAGGCTAATAATGTCACTCATTGCTGATTGTGACGATAGTAATATTTATGTCTTTTCAAATGTTTTGTAAATATGTAAATTATTGTGATTATAGCAGCAACCTTTAACACATGTACGTATATAATCCTTTTGCAATTGACAACACGATTACCTTTTTGAGAAGAGCAGTTATTGCAATATTTGTAAGAGCTTCATAACCTAATCAAACGATGAAAATATCAACTCCGAAAATTCCTATATTTCCATTTCCGTGCGTACTTATTAAACTTTGGGTTTTGTTTGTATATATGTATGTTTAGTGTATGTTAATAGTGTGTGAGATAACAATGCTTTGTACTTGAATAGAATAAACAAGATCTATATTTAGACTGGAAAACACCTTTACTAATTAGTTTAAAGTTTAAAGTTCCCCTCTTTGCTGTAATTCTCTACCACCAGTAAAGGCTGACACATTAAAGCTTGATTGTGGTTATTATAATATTCTCATTTCTATCGTCTCCTTATTTTAGGAAGGCGGACATTTAATAACATTAGGGATTGTGGCATCAGGAAATATTATCAAATAAAAATATAATACTTGTCCGTCATATGTGAGAACAAACACTTTTCCTCAAATTCAAAGTTCTCGAAGTTAGAAAAAATCAGACACAGTACAACTTCATTTTGGTAATCACAATTAACCCTCTTCTATCTCAATATTTTTTGGGATGCAGACCTATAAGAAAGTCATGATTTGGGGCATCCCCAAATGTTAAAAATTATAAGAATATTTTTTCGTCAATTAGTGAGATGAAACTCTATTCAAAAATTCTCGAGGTTGGGATTTTCTCTTACTGCCTTCAGTAACAAATTCTTTACTGTTGGCATGCTGTTTACCGTGATTCGCGAATATTCGTTTGACTGAACGCAGGGCTGGATCCACGTGGTGATTGGTAGTATGTGCTACACACGAGTTTTGAGAGAAGGACAGAATTGACTCATGTTGCACTTTATTGAAGCCCTGCATATGCCACACTGAATACACCGGTGTGAACCAATATGATGGTCAAATTCTTGTGACATGCACCAACTTGATTTTTTACTTCATTACTTTCAATGATTATATACCAGATTTATATGAAAATTAATATGATGTTTACTTTACACGATATGAATGTTAATTAACAGGATAAGTAATCAATATCACATCAAAATATCGTCAATGTCTCATTGGGTGAAATTTTCATATTGAAATCAGCTGCTTGTAATTTCATCTTGTCCTTCTTGCGGAACTGAACCAGTCCGCGTTAAATTAAGATTAGCGGTCATAATGAGATTCCTCCACGTACGTCACAGCAGGATACGCTTCAGTGACCACCTCCCGCCCACTTTCATTCTAGTAGGCGGGCTTAATTAGGCATTTTTTAAAACAGCTGTATACAAATAATTTACAGGCCGATTTTTAAAATTTCATTCTAGTAATTGTCAAATTGAAACCCCTTCTCAACGAATCCCGTAAGTGATCCAATAAGTACGACATGTAACCTTTAACTTCACTAATTTTATCCAGCTTGCATGAACGGTACTTACGGCCCTGACTGTACAGAGAAGTGTGGTCAGTGTGATGGTGTCTGTGACAGTGTGGATGGGAGGTGTCCTGCTGGGTGTCTTGAGGGATACAATGGAACCAAGTGTGACGTGGCTCTGCCAACACAAGGTAAATAACACCCATATTTATACGTGGGAACCTGGGTCTTCTCAGGAGAATTTTACATATTGGTAAATTTCAAAACGCATAACCGCGTGTTTGATTTCCGGAAAGCTACCTTATGAAACACAGTGATTATTCATTTATCAACGTTTATCATCCTTTGATAGAACTAAGAGAAATTTGTTTTCACGGAAGGCATCTCCAGTGCCAATTGGGTAAATGAGGTGGAGCTCACTCATATCTATAATGGCTTCGACTTGATCATTGTGTAGGCACATGGTCACTGAAATTTCAAAGAAACTAATAGGTAACAATTATGAAAAATACAACGCATGTAAAATGTTTTTAACTTTAATTTCCGGTTGACGGTCACAACAAGATCCTTGTTGCACCTATCGCCATTGTTGCACCGGTTGTAGTTGGTTGCACCTTGCTGTTGGTTGGAGGAGTTTGTCTGTGTCTCGTCAGACTGGGAAGGTAACAATGATTTGGTTGTCAGCTGCGTTCGTTTATTTTAAGAATGACAAGTTCGACTGATGTGCTAGTTCTTATCTTTTTGGATAATAATAAGTATCCCATTAAAAGGAGGGTTCTATCGGGGTTTTTTTTGTGGAAACGAAATTCGGGAGGATATACCTGTTTACACATATATGTTATTAATACATGATTAAAACACAGTGAAATTGAAAGATACTAATGAAGGTAACATTTTGATGACTTTATATTTCACAACTTGATAAATACAAGCGCACATTTGTTCAAAAATAAAACAATGAGAACTGAAGCCATTCATCGGCGCTACGAGTCGGGAAAACTTCGCTACAGCATGACAGCAACTTGTTTATGAGCGTTTTTTTTACATTTAATGCGTTACTTTGTGAATACTCTATCAGTGTATATGTCTTTAGTTATCAAAAAGTTGCAAAATTGGGTACAATATAGCGCGTTTTCATTTCACGTAATGGAAATATCCAAGATGGCGCCAGAACCCTTTCAAGTGTTTAGCAAGTGCTAGAAAATAATGGTGTTCAAGAAACAACTTCTCTTGTAAAAATGAAGACTTTGGAGATTATCATATCCTCCCAATCACTTCCGCCTAATCATACCCCCTAATCATTCTGTGTTTCATAGACTGCAGTGGGTGAAGAACCCTGAATCTGTTCAGGTGTCACGTGACAACATTCAAATGTACGGTAGGCCGACTGTCGAGCAACCGGATGAAGCCTCTGGGCATGCGCACTCTAGCTGTCAAGTTCCAAGCTCCAACTATGAAGGACTTGTTTTTGAAACACGGGAAGAGATTCCAGACTACGGTGTTATAGAACACGGAGGGAATCGAAAGTGTGACGTCACTGAACAAAATCTTTATGAAAATGTTTAAGACTCTGATTGTTTTCGTTTTGTTTTTTTCACGTTATGCCTTCTTTGCTGTCGTGTTATAATCGTAAAAACATATAGAGGATTTCTTTTTTGTGTCAAGACCATGTTTATCTCATCGAGTGAGGTAGAAAAGTAGATATTTCACGAGTGAAATATATGAACTTTTCTACCTCACGAGTTTTTTTATTTATACTTTGATATATGCTGCCTTTGGAGAAATAAAAAATAGAGCCATTGGCTCTGTAGCTCATCAGGATGTCATTGATTTATTATCTAAGGTTGAATATCTAAGTTATCTCAAGTAATACATTGTTAACAAGTAAAATAATATGGGTTTTAGATCATGACCCCTGTGAACCACATTTTGAGTCACAGGGTCACCAATCCTACAATTAAGAATCACCTTTGACCAAAGAATCTCTACACAACATTTCACCTTTCTAGAGCTTTACATATAAACTGGAGAAGATTAAAATAGGTTTTCGGGTCATGACCCGTGACCTAGATTGGGGTCACAAGGTCACAAAATCTACAATTTAGAATCCCCATTGGCCAACGAGTCTGCACACAACTTTTCAGCTCTCTAGAGCTTTACATATAAACTGGAAAAGATGAAAATATGTTTTTTGGTCATGACCCGTGACCTAGATTGGGGTCACAGGGTCACAAAATCTACAATTTAGAATCCCCATTGGCCAAGGAGTCTGCACACAACTTTTCAGCTCTCTAGACCTTTTGGAACTGGAGAAGAAGATGAAAATAGGTTTTTAAGCATGTGACCCCTGTGACCCCATTTGGGGTCATGGGGTCACGAAATCTACAATTTAGAATCCCCATTGGCCAAGGAGTCAGCACACAACTATTCAGCTCTCTAGACCTTTTTGAACTGGAGAAGAAGATGAAAATAGGTTTTTGAGGATGTGACCCCTGTGACCCCATTTGGGGTCATTGGGTCACGAAATCTATAATTTAGAATTCCCATTGGCCAAGGAGTATGCACACAACTTTTCAGCTCTCTAGACCTTTTGGAACTGGAGAAGAAGATGAAAGGTGAAAATAGGTTTATGGGGATGTGACCCCTGTGACCCCATTTGAGGTCACAGGGTCATGAAATCTACAATTTAGAATCCCCATTAGCCAAGGAGTCTGCACAAAACATTTCAGCTCCCTAGACCAAGTTGTTCTGGAGAAGAAGATGAAAATGCGAAAACTTTACAGACGGACGGATGGACGGACGGACGCCGGACACCATGCCATGCCATAAGCCCATCGGGCCTTTCAGGCCAGATGAGCTAAAAACTTATTCTAGCTTCATGTAAAACAAAACAGACAGTAGTATTTGTTTCGTTTAAAATACATTCATATTCGCGCTTGTACGGCAAGTTGTGGCGAGTAAGCCACTGCGCAACGTTTTCCTACTCACTGTTAACAAATTGAATTTACGGTTTCCAGTGTTTTATTCAGGAACCCAGTATTCCTTTAATCATCTATGTAAACTATTCTCTCTAAACGAAGATAATTCTTTCTACCCTCATTCTACCACGAGAGGTCATTTGTTTTGAGACTAGAGACTGAGAGATATATATTCATTTATTCAATTCATTGATTTGACCTACATTTGTGGTCACAGAGTCACGAAATCTTCAATTTAGAATTCTCATTGTCCAAGGCGTCTGCACGTAACATTTCAGCTCTCTTGACCGTTTGGTACTGTTGATGAAGATGAAAATAGATTTTTAAGGTCATGACCCTGTCACCCTATTTGGGGGTCTCATAGGGTCACAAGGTTATGACCTTGGCCAAGGAATCTGTGCACAAAATTTCAGCTCCCTCAGGCCAGCAGTCCTGGAGAAGAAGACAAATAAAATAGAGCCATGGGCTCTGTAGCTCATCAGAGTTTAATTTGTTTGATGATGAAGACAGAAATATGTTGTCTCAATATAATATGTGCACAATCCCCAACCCTGACACATCTTAGTCTTGAAATTGAGAGAGAGCACTCAGCAAGGTCAACACACAGGAGATTATGCAATATTCTGACCCCTTGGCTCTGGTTACAAGCCAGCTTTGTTTTTTGTGTTTTAACGCCAAATTATGTAAATAGACTCTTGCTTGCACTAAACACTGGCAGCACTGATCTAACTGCATAAGGCTTAAAGAGAACAGGCAATGTGATGAATCTCATGGTACATAGTACAATTTAGAATCACCTTGGCTAAATAATCTCTGCACAATTTGTTCGGTTCTAAGCCTTGTCATCCAAACATCTAAACATTCTGAACGCAATATTCCTTCTAGTTTGTTCTGGATGAAAACAGGATTTTAGGTAATGGCCTGTGAGGCACAACATGACAACCTTCTAGGTCTTTTCGTTCTGGAGAAGAAGATGAAAAACATCTTATCTTATCATTTCATCACCAGTCATATGCAGTTCACATATCTCATTTAAAATAAAAGAATTATTAACTCCTCTTCAATTTAGTCCTTTATGACTTGTCACAATTTTCAGTTCATAGGCTATTCAATAGTTCTCATTTCACATTGATTACATCAATTTGACAAACATGTCCACAATGTAGATTGTTATCTCAAGTCGACATATATTTCAAATACATTGTGATTGAAGTGTCATAAAATATCAGTTCAAAATTCATTTTCAAAGGTTTTTTAGGCTGCTGCCCATATTTGGGGTCACAGGGTCACCAAATTTACAAGTTAGAATCCCCATTGGCTAATGAGTTTGCATACAATATTACAGCCTTCTAGGTATTTTTGTTCCGGAGAAAAAGATGAAAACAGGATTTTAGGAAATGGCCTGTGAGGCTCTTATTTGGGGCCACAGCGTCACCAAATCTACAATTTAGAATCTCCATTGGCTAAAGACTCTTTACACAACATGACAGCCTTCTAGGTCTTTTCGTTCTGGAGAAGAAGATGAAAATAGGATTTTAGGTCATGACCCCTGAGGCCCTTTATGGGGTCACAGGGTTACCAAATCTACAATTTAGAATCCCCATTGGCCAAGGAGTCTGTACATATAATTTCAGCTCTCTGGAGTCATTGGTTCTGGAGAAGAAGATGAAAGTAGCTTTTTAGGTTATGACCCCTGTGGCCCTTATTTGGGGTCACAGGGTCACCAAATCTACAATTTAGAATCCCCATTGGCCAAGGAGTCTGTACATAAAATTTCAGCTCTCTAGAGTCATTGGTTCTGGAGAAGAAGTCGAAAAAGGGAAAAGTTTACGGAAGGACGGATGGACGGATGAGCTAAAAAGCGGAAAGTTTAAAGACAGACGGACAGATGGACAAGTTGTTCATGTTAAAATGGCCACTCTGAGGCAGTTCAAGTGATCTGAATGATGTAGCGATAACTAAATACTCAGTGTAGAGCTTTAAATTAAGGCAGCATGATGGAACCATCCTGCTGCTTGAACTTTCAAAATTGTATAAGACTAATCTACCTCTCGCACTGAAGAGTTCCACAAATTGATTTGTCGCTTTATAGTAAAACCATTTTTTCCCAATCTTTTTCAACTGATATGGCTTATTGGGTCATGGTGACCAGTTATTTTGTACAGGTAGAAATTTATTCAAACACCACAAGAGAATTCTGTGATATGTAAAACCTCATTTATTCAGATAAAACATATTATCACCTAGAACCAAGTGTCAACAATATTTCATACATTTGATATATTACTTACATCACCATCGGGACTCTACATGAATAATGACAACATCTCTTTATTGCGATTGAATTGGTTAGTTTAAAACTTTAATATCAATCTCAAATGGCCGATTAGATATTACAGTTTTATGATGAATAATGAAACATAGTCCAGTGAAATATTAAAGCATTTTGATCAAAATAGAGCTAAAGGATCTGTAGCTCATCAGGGTTTATATTGTTTGAAGATGAAGACAGAAATATGTTGTCTCAATATAATGCACAATCTCTAGCCCTGACAAATCTTTGTCTTGAAATTGAGAGAGCACTCAGCAAGGTCAACACACAGGAGATTATGCAATATGCTGACCCCTTGGCTCTGGTTACAAGCCAGCTGTGCTTTTACAGTCAAATTATGTAATAGCCTCTGCCTTGCACTAAACACTGGCAGCACTGATCTAACTGTATAAGGCTTAGAGAGAACAGGCAATGTGATGAATCTCATGATACATAGTACAATTTAGAATCACCTTGGTTAAATAATCTTTGCACAATTTTAACAGTTCTAAGCCTTTTCATCGTATCATCTGAACGCAATATTCCTTCTAGTTTGTTCTGGAGAAGAAGATGAAAATAGATTTTTATGTTTTGACCTGTGAGGGCCTTTTTATAATATCCACAATATTCAGTTCATAGGCTATTCAACAGTTCTCATTTCACATTGATTACATCAATTTGACAAACATGTCCATAATGGAAACAACTAAATACTGAATGAAGTGCACATAAAATATCAGTTCAAATTCAATTTCAACAGGATTTTTAGGCTGTGGCCCATATTTGGGGTCACAGGGTCACCAAATCTACAAGATAGAATCCCCATTGGCTAAAGAGTTTCCACACAATATTACAGCCTTCTAGGTCTGTTTGTTCCGGAGAAAAAGATGAAAAAAGGATTTTAGGTATGGCCTGTGAGGCCCTTATTTGGGGCCACAGGGTCACCAAATCTACAATTTAGAATCTCCATTGGCTAAAGAGTCTGTACACAACATTTCAGTCTTCTAGGTCTTTTCGTTCTGGAGAAGAAGATGAAAATAGGTTTTTAGGTTATAGCCTGTGAGGCCCTTATTTGGCGTCACTGAATCACTAGATCTATAATTTAGAATCCCCATTGCCCAAGTTGTCTGTATACAACATTTCAGCTCCTTAGACCCAGTGGTTCTGGAGGAGAAGTAAAAAAAAGTGAAAAGTTTACGGACGGATATACGGACGCTATGCCATGCCAAAAGCTCATTGGGCCTTTCAGGCCTGATGAGCTAAAAATATAATTTGATTTATGTACAAGAATATGATAGATGAATAGTGTGTATGTACACATGCACTGACCAAAAGGAGGCTATCACCACTGTTTGAAGCACACATAAAATCAATGATGTGTAAAACATTGAAACAGTAGCCTGCTTCCTAACATTTTCCATCTGAAGGACATCCTCTTACATACATGTAAGTCACTTAGGTAAACTGACCCCGGCTTCGTGTAATTTTAGTTACGGATATTTATAAATAAGTGAGTAAGCAAAGGTTGCTTGGGAAAAAGATCCAACAAGGACATATTAGAATAAACCCAGACATGTATATCATAATGACTGAAGATGATTTATCATAGTTTGACTAATGTAAATTGAATGTAGTTTTTAAAACATTACATACCATTAAGTAAGTAAATGTACATCTGAATAATAATGCAACCACGCAGAACCAACTGCTACAAAACAATGAAAAAAATATTATCTATAAGGGTGCCACATATTTATGTGACTGTTAGAAAAATTTTAACAATGCTATTGCAGTAATGACATAAAGTTTATAAGCAGAACACCTAGTTAGAAATACATGCTATTCAGATAGTAAACAAGTGTAACATTGTTGTGTTCCCTGACTGACCTCTGAGTTTGAACCTTGCAAGGAACATATCCATAAAATAATCAAGAAGTTGTACTTTTGCAGTAACTCTGATCTAATTACAGTGATTTATTTGCATTCAGTCTTTACATCTATCAGAGGTGTAATGAATGTATAAGACTACAAGTTGTTGGGCCTGTCTATGTCAAGATCTCGATGGCTGAATGGCTAAAAGTTGGGACAGTCAGTGCTGGTGATTGGTGCCTAACTGATGGTTTGGGTTCAAATTCTGAAATTGACTCATGAGTCATCAAATATACTTTTCTATTTATTACCAAGTCATGAAATATGCTAAAATCTACTTATTGGCATCATTGGACAAGGAACAGGTCAAAGATTTCTATTTTCTAGGGCTTTTTTCCAAAAAGAAGACCAAAATAAGTTGTTAGGACCCTCACTAAAAGTACAAATTATAATCCAAATTGGCCAATAAAATCTACTTTCTAGCTGTCATTGCTTCTGCATTAAGACCTCAACGTCATAGCATTTTGGGACGACATAACATCATGTATGTCACTTCACCATGACAAAGTGATATGTTGTCCTATGTCACTGTTTGAAAAATGTAAAACAAAATATGATTGCCCTCGTTGGTAAAAAATACTATTGAACTCAATCCATGAATAAATACTCTGACTAGACTTTACTTGAACCTGTGGACTTGTGTACCTGCAACTGTTTTACACAAACTTCATTTGTGCTTACAAAATTGTGCATCTATGAGTGTCTATATAAAAAGGAATAGAATGGGTAATAAAGAAATTATTACACTCGAAAGTGTGCTATATGACTTTTACGAAACTTTCGCTCGGGCAATAAAAAAATTCACACTCGTTTCGTAAAAGTCATATGACACTCTTCCCCGGGTAATAATCTCTATATATTTTGTCACCCTAATCCATGAAAGCATTACCAAATGAAGAGTGATTGAGTTATTGTTAATGGCCAAACAAAGAGATAATGAATCCATACACGAGTGGTGTACTACTGACAGTACTACCGACAAGTAAGCCAGGTTGGCCAGGCCCATGAATGGTTAATGACCAATGAAACTTCAAGAATGAATTTTATACAGACTATGACTAGAGATACCATTTTTGCGCAGTCCAGTCAACAAATATTGTGCAGCACAAGCTATCAATAGAACCAATATGTTGTCGGACAAAGCCTCTGTGGAACTATCTCCATTGAGCAGAAAGGTCTGTGTATAGTTTAATCTCATGTTGATTTAATTTGAGAGGACAGTGGCCATGCAATTTCAGATGAGAACGGTAATGAAAACTCTTTTAGAAGTTGTAGCAAAGGTAATGAGGTCAGGTGTGGTGAGTTGGGTTTTAATGCTGCTATCAAGAGTATTTCACTTATATCAGGCCTGCTGGTATTATTGCAGGGAGAAAGCCAGCAACACCATTGCTTTTTATGCATCGAGGTGAAGGCTGCAAGAATCTGCTGGAACTAGCAAAGCAAGGGTGTCACCGTGCTGAGATACAGTGTTGTATTGGACCCAAACATACTTGATATGGAACAGTTCTCTACTGTAGATAAAGTTGTCGAGCCCCTG
The DNA here is from genome assembly GCA_936450465.1 of Gibbula magus. Taxonomy (NCBI): domain Eukaryota; kingdom Metazoa; phylum Mollusca; class Gastropoda; order Trochida; family Trochidae; genus Gibbula; species Gibbula magus. The sequence continues at coordinate 87,404,908 of OW388292.1, read as the reverse complement.
CCTTGATTAAATGTCCTGGACCTTTATCCGAAACACGTTTACAACTGCGCTTTCCTGCCCCCGCAAATGCAATGACAAGTCTTTTCAGATGGTCATTTGAAAGTGAGTGAGTGAGTTATTGTTTAACGCCGCTTGGGCAATTTTACAGCCATTCGTGGAGACGATTAAAGGTACATCCATTGTGTTGTTTGGGATCACATATGCTAAACATTGTAAATTGTGTTACGTTATCGGGAAGTACTGACTGTTGCCGAAAATTGCCATTTTGATCTTAGTCGACTAAGTATATGGACGATATGAAGGTAAAAGTAGTGATTTCTGATCGAAAAACCGAACAATGTACCGTGTGTGGCGCGCGCCAATGATTCAAACGTAATATTGGAATCTTATTTATAACAGACAAACTAATAAATTTGTATTGATCATGTTCAACAGGTCATATAACTACTGTGCATGGGACTGTAAATGGGACGTGTAGTTTCGGTTCCTGCACATGCATAATGATGTTACTCTATTTTAATTGGAAACTAGTAATTGTGATATATTTGGTGATTCGGGATGAATATGCAAGCCGAGTGAATGTATTTGCACTGTAAACAGCACATATGGCGAGCCGGAACGTATGAAAGCCTAATAAAATGTTATGAAACACAATGGACGCACCTTTAAACATAGCTCCTTAGTCACTGTGACTGGAAAATAATTTTTAAAAACCCACCTATCCTACAATAAATAGAGAGGTTGTATATCCATAAAATACTTGCCCTATCATCTAAAAATCAAAACAGTTTAGAAAATATTCTTGCGTTATGCTTGAGTTAGAGTATGAATGAATTTTGATTATCACCTACTTTGAAAGTGACCTTTGTATACATAGGGAGTTGAGATAAACACATTATACCCACATTTCACCTGATGAAGGAGTAAACATATACTCCGAAACATTGTGTATGTTCACAATAAAGTAGTTGTTACCCAGAAATTTTCCAAATTAAGGAATGCAATCATACATTCATACATACATACATACATATATACATCAGGCTTTTATTCCCTGAATAGTGATTTAAATTTCTTGGTCAATATCGGAACATAGTTGCATAAAAAAAAGATAACGTTTCTCAGACACATACTTTTCAAAAGTGATGAGGGCGGTATGGTATTCTTTTACTTTCTTTTTTGAAAACATAATTACGCAGGAGTACATTAAAAATTTTTCTCTGCAAAATATAGCCTAAAAGTGGTAGAAGTATACAAAATGGAATTACATATATATAGACCCTTATATTTGGTGGACAATTGCATTTTAGTGTTTAGGAAATATGATAAGGCAAATTCTTAATGAATTCTTTTAAAATGATAATAAAAAGCTATCATGCGCACAAATAAATGTGAAGTGTTGATGCCTGAGAAATATTTATCTTTTTAATTTAGCCTAAAAGTCAAAACGTTGGTTCTCTGGTTTGGAATAAAAGTACATTAATAAGATATAGAATATTTAAAACTTAACAGTGCTGACAATTTGACAATGATGTCATTTTAGATAAAAAAATGAATCAAAAACACAATTCAATATGCCAGAAGAATGATCTATAAATATTCATAACTGTAACATTAAACTGTCGAAATAGATACAAGTTTTGACGAGCCTTTAGTTTTAAAAAATGAGCTTGTCTTAAAAATCCTTTCATTATGGTTATATTTGAAAAAGAAAATCTTAATCAGAATCTCGACCCATTAAAAATGTAGCTGATGAGATATAAAAATACAAATATTTCTGGTAATATTTTTCAATTCTTTACTTGTGCTAAACCAAAACAATTTAACTCAAGAACACTTTTTGAAGAATACTTTTTTGTAGCACGGATTTAGCCTGAGGCTTTAGACAGTTTGCCCTAAAAGAAGTAAATAATTTCATGTGGCTTTATAATGATCTCATAGAAGTGATCTAAGTACCTTACACAAAATGTAACATCATCTTTGTACTAAGCTCAAACATGATTCTATGTTTTTTCCTTTGTCTAAAACTGTTAGCAGTGCTTTAATGAGTGAAACAACACTTTTTACAATACACAAATTTGTGAGTTGCATATAACATAGTCACTAGAGTTATCTCCCTTGTCAAACGTGATGAACCACTCTTGCGTGTGCCTGTGTGGTAGCAGATAAACTCTGTCTGATCGAAGGGTTGTTATCGTGCGACTGATCCTCCGCTACAGGTATTATAGTCACTAGGTCGGTGTTGTGCCACTCTCGTAACAATATGTGACCATTCTGCTGCCCCTGTCCGTTGTGAAGATCCACGGAGCTCTTGGAGTGAGAGAGACTTGTGACATGTTTGTGGAGGTCCGGTTCACTTCTCACATACGGCAATGTCTGCGCTCGCTTTAATGCCTGATTTTGGTCGTATTTGGCCTGCATTCAAATTTCAGAATCAATAAGTATGAACAATAGAAATGTTCAAGTTATTCTGTGACTAAGAGCCAACGAGTAGAGGTTCATATGCCCATACATTGTTACCATTATTATTTGTGAAAGACTATTTGCCAATGACTCACTATATTCACTCATTGTCACCATGGTTTGCTCACTTCTTACTTTAATTTGAAGATTTAACCCTAAACCTGCGTGTATGGGAATATTCAGGGATAGCTGAGCTGATATTTCTTTACCACTTTGACACTAATCAACTCAAAATCTAAAGTGTTATGTTACCAACACATATTACAAATGGATATCTGTGGTTTTTTTTAAAAATAGAACACTGAAGGTGAACAGTTTAGTTTTAAATCACATTCATGTTGATTTGTATGGAAGGGGAACTGTGCCATAAATGAAGACATGTAGACTTGTAACTTGTTTGTTAGCTAATACCTGTCGTCCTCGGAAAACATCGGCAATGTTCGGGAAACTTCCAAAAATGGTCAATGCGAAATCGTGGAGAGATGTGATTTGAAACATTGCAATCGTAACTATGCATGTCGTGTCAGTCTCGAAATGCTAAAGTTCGTTTTACAAGGCTGACTTTACAACTCTTCATTTTTCATTTTTCATTTGTCAAACGTAACTTGTAACACTGCAAAATGTGTATATTATTTAGATTTAATAATTTTAAAAAATAGACTTTGACATTTCTAGAATTACATTTCAAGTTTGTAAAGTTGAGAAGGGAAATTCCGATTGATACAATTAAAATGATAGGTTTGCATGGTTGGACTTGTCTTTTCAAGACTTGAATGGTTGAGAACGACATGTTACACTTTACAAGTTACAAGTCAACATGTCTTCATTTTTGGCACAGATCTCCTTCCATTGATTTGACAATGAAACTCTAAATACTTGTGAGCTAAGATTTCTCTTTCCATATTGACACTCACCTTATTGTAGGACAGAACTCCAAAGATGGCGATCAACATGCCAAGGATGTTCATAGAAGTGACTGGGTTCCTTAGCACCATGAGAGAGCCGCTGATGATGAAGATACGCTTGGTGGCATTAGCGACGGCGTAGCTGAGCGAGGTTACCATGGAGAGGAGTGTGAAGGCAAAGATGTTGTGTCCCATATTGCACAGACCATCACACATCAACATCAACATCATGTACAGTTTGCTGTCACTCTCCATCTGGCAACACAGATATAATACAAGTCATGGAACACATGGGGTACATGAGGCCATACAAGTCATGGGACACATTGGGTACATGAGGGCATACAAGTCATAGGACACATGGGGCACATGAGGGCATACAAGTCATGGGACACATGGGGTACATGAGGGCATACAAGTCATAGGACACATGGGGCACATGAGGGCATACAAGTCATGGGACACATGGGGTACATGAGGGCATACAAGTCATGGGATACATGGGGTACATGAGGGCATTCAAGTCATGGGATACATGGGTATACATGAGGGCATACAAGTCATGGGACACATGGGGTACATGAGGGCGTACAAGTCATGGGACACATGGGGTACATGAGGGCGTACAAGTCATGGGACACATGGGGTACATGAGGGCATTCAAGTCATGGGATACATGGGGTACATGAGGGCATACAAGTCATGGGGTACATGAGGGCATGCAAGTCATTGGACACATGGGGTACATGAGGGCATACAAGTCATGGGATACATGGGGTACATGAGGGCATACAAGTCATGGGACACGTGGGGTACACGGGGTACATGAGGGAATACAAGTCATGGTATACATGATATACATGATATACATGGGGTACATGAGGGCATACGAGTCATGGTATACATGGGTTACATGAGGGCATACAAGTCATGGGACACATGGGGTACATGAGGGCATACAAGTCATGGGATACATGGGGTACATGAGGGCGTACAAGTCATGGGACACATGGGGTACATGAGGGCGTACAAGTCATGGGACACATGGGGTACATGAGGGCATACAAGTCATGGGATACATGGGGTACATGAGGGCATACAAGTCATGGGACACATGGGGTACATGAGGGCGTACAAGTCATGGGACACATGGGGTACATGAGGGCATTCAAGTCTTCTGATGCTGGTTCAGTGCAGCCAAAGCATTGTCATTAGAAGCCAGTGTGTCCACTTGCTTTGAGCAATATCCCCTTGGAGGCATGGAGTGGGTATAAGTATCCTCACTATTATTTTTTTAAATAACACAATGGGATTTTCTTAATTATCTCGCAAACATGCAGTAAGACAACTCACAAAAGTTGTATCGTGGATGATGCGGCGTAGATCGAAGACGACCCAGAGCGGCAGGAAGCAGACGGTGGAGATGCGTGTGATGAGCACGAGGAGACGCATGTGATGTAGTCCCGTGTCCTTTAGGCACTGAAACAGGAGCAACATGGTCTTCAGCATTAAATCAATCATAAAATCATCAAAAATATTTTATCTCAAACTTATACAAGATTATTTACGTCAAAGGATTCTTTGCTAGCACTGCTATGCACACATGCCCTGATTTAGGTGAGGTGAGGTGCGCTATCCCGCCTTAATTTACATTTCTGCTGAACCTTCTGTGTATTGTGAGGAGACACATGCTGAAACTCTCTGTGAACAGGTGACACCTATCTGAGATAGGTTTCTCTGTATCAAGTGAAAACGAGAAGAATATTTCTTGGGCATTCATAAGTTATGTTGTACTTGTAAATATTATATTAAATATTATAGATAACAACTTCATTTTTCTTAGAGTGCAGTCTCAGCAAAATGAAAGTTGTTATCCTTAATACTTGTCCTTTTTTTACTTACAACATCAAATACATTATATTAAAGTGTTGCTATTCTTGCATTACAGTGTTGCTATCCTTAAACTGAAATGTTGCTGTACTCTCACTACATTATTGCTGTACTTATATCAATGTTGTTGTACTCTCACTACATTGTCCCTGTACTTGTATCAATGTTGCTGTACTCTCACTACATTGTAACTGTACTTGTATCACTGTTGCTGTACTCTCACTACATTGTTGCTGTACTTGTACATTGTTACTGTACTTGTCACATTGTTGCTGTATGTGTAACATTGTTGCTGTACTCTAACTACATTGTCCCTGTACTTGTATCAATGTTGCTGTACTCTCACTACATTGTTACTGTACTTGTCACATTGTTGCTGTATGTGTAACATTGTTGCTGTACTCTAACTACATTGTCCCTGTACTTGTATCAATGTTGCTGTACTCTCACTACATTGTATCGGTACTTGTATCAATGTTGCTGTACTCTCACTACATTGTATCGGTACTTGTATCAATGTTGTTGTACTCTCACTACATTGTCCCTGTACTTGTATCAACGTTGTTGTACTTTCACTACATTGTTGCTGCACTTGTACATTGTCCCTGTACTTGTATCAATGTTGCTGTACTCTCACTACATTGTAACTGTACTTGTATCAATGTTGCTGTACTCTCACTACATTGTTGCTGTACTTGTACATTGTTACTGTACTCTCACTACATTGTCCCTGTACTTGTATCAATGTTGCTGTACTCTCACTACATTGTTGCTGTACTTGTATCACTGTTACTGTACTCTCACTACATTGTTGCTGTACTTGTACATTGTGACTGTACTTGTCACATTGTTGCTGTATGTGTAACATTGTTGCTGTACTCTAACTTAATTGTCCCTGTACTTGTATCAATGTTGCTGTACTCTCACTACATTGTAACTGTACTTGTATCAATGTTGCTGTACTCTCACTACATTGTTGCTGTACTTGTACAGTGTTACTGTACTTGTCACATTGTTGCTGTATGTGTAACATTGTTGCTGTACTCTAACTTCATTGTCCCTGTACTTGTATCAATGTTGCTGTACTCTAACTTCATTGTCCCTGTACTTGTATCAATGTTGCTGTACTCTCACTACATTGTATCGGTACTTGTATCAATGTTGCTGTACTCTCACTACATTGTTGCTGTACTTGTACATTGTTACTGTACTTGTCATATTGTTGCTGTATGTGTACATGGTTGCTGTACTCTCACTACATTGTTGCTGTTATTGTATCACTGTTACTGTACTCTCACTACATTGTTGCTGTACTTGTACATTGTTAATGTACTTGTCACATTGTTTCTGTATGTGTAACATTGTTGCTGTACTCTAACTACATTGTATCGGTACTTGTATCAATGTTGCTGTACTCTCAGTACATTGTATCGGTACTTGTATCAATGTTGCTGTACTCTCACTAAATTGTCTCTGTACTTGTATCGATGTTGTTGTACTCTCCCTACATTGTCTCTGTACTTGTATCAATGTTGCTGTAATCTCACTACATTGTCCCTGTACTTGTATCAATGTTGCTGTACTCTCACTACATTGTATCGGTACTTGTATCAATGTTGCTGTACCCTCACTACATTGTTGCTGTACTTGTACATTGTTAATGTACTTGTCACATTGTTGCTGTAAGTGTACATGGTTGCTGTACTCTCACTACATTGTTTCTGTACTTGTACATTGTTACTGTACTTGTCACATTGTTGCTGTATGTGTAACATTGTTGCTGTACTCTAACTGCATTGTATCGGTACTTGTATCAATGTTGCTGTATCTCACTACATTGGATCGGTACTTGTATCACTGTTGTTGTACTCTCCCTACATTGTCCCTGTACTTGTATCAATGTTGCTGTACTCTCACTTCATTGTCCCTGTACTTGTATCAACGCTGCTGTACTCTCACTGCATTGTATCGGTACTTGTATCAATGTTGCTGTACTCTCACTACAATGTATCGGTATTTGTATCGATGTTGTTGTACTCTCCCTACATTGTCCCTGTACTTGTATCAATGTTGCTGTACTCTCACTACATTGTCCCTGTACGTGTATCAACGCTGCTGTACTCTCACTACATTGTATCGGTACTTGTATCAATGTTGCTGTACTCTCACTACATTATCCCTGTACTTGTATCAATGTTGCTGTACTCTCACTACACTGTTGCTGTACTTGTACATTGTTACTGTACTTGTCACATTGTTGCTGTATATGTAACATTGTTGCTGTACTCTCACTACATTGTCCCTGTACTTGTATCAATGTTGCTGTACTCTCACTACATTGTCCCTGTACTTGTATCAATGTTGCTGTACTCTCACTACATTGTTGCTGTACTTGTACATTGTTACTGTACTTGTCACATTGTTGCTGTATATGTAACATTGTTGCTGTACTCTCACTACATTGTAACTGTACTTGTATCAATGTTGCTGTACTCTCACTACATTGTTACTGTACTTGTCACATTGTTGCTGTATGTGTAACATTGTTGCTGTACTCTAACTACATTGTATCGGTACTTGTATCAATATTGCTGTACTCTCACTACATTGTCCCCGTACTTGTATCAATGTTGCTGTACTCTCACTACATTGTAACTGTACTTGTATCAATGTTGCTGTACTCTCACTACATTGTAACTGTACTTGTCACATTGTTGCTGTATGTGTAACATTGTTGCTGTACTCTAACTTCATTGTCCCTGTACTTGTATCAATGTTGATGTACTCTCATTACATTGTATCGGTACTTGTATCAATGTTGCTGTACTCTCACTACATTGTCCCTGTACTTGTATCAATGTTGCTGTACTCTCACTACATTGTTGCTGTACTTGTACATTGTGACTGTACTTTTCACATTGTTGCTGTATGTGTAACATTGTTGCTGTACTCTCACTACATTTTCCCTGTACTTGTATCAATGTTGCTGTACTCTCACTACATTGTCCCTGTACTTGTATCAATGTTGCTGTACTCTCACTACACTGTTACTGTACTTGTCACATTGTTACTGTATGTGTAACATTGTTGCTGTACTCTCACTACACTGTCCCTGTACTTGTATCAATGTTACTGTACTCTCACTACATTGTTGCTGTACTTGTATCACTGTTACTGTACTCTCATTACATTTTTGCTGTACTTGTACATTGTTACTGTACTTGTCACATTGTTGCTGTATGTGTAACATTTTTCCTGTACTTGTATCACTGTTACTGTACTCTCACTACATTGTTGCTGTACTTGTATCAATGTTGCTGTACTCTCACTACATTGTCCCTGTATTTGTATCAATGTTGCTGTACTCTCACTACATTGTCCCTGTACTTGTATCAATGTTCCTGTACTCTCACTACATTGTCCCTGTACTTGTATCAATGTTGCTGTACTCTCACTACATTGTATCGGTACTTGTATCACTGTTGCTGTACTCTAATTACATTGTTGTTGTACTTGTATCAATGTTGTTGTACTCTCACTACATTGTTGCTGTACTTGTATCAATGTTGTTGTACTCTCACTACATTGTTGCTGTACTTGTATCAACGTTGCTGTACTCTCACTACATTGTCGCTGTACTTGTATCAATGTTGTTGTACTCTAACTACATTGTATCGGTACTTGTATCAACGTTTCTGCACTCTAATTACATTGTTGCTGTACAATGTATCAATGTTGCTGTTCTCTCACTACATTGTATCGGTACTTGTATCAACGTTTCTGCACTCTAATTACATTGTTGCTGTACTTGTATCAATGTTGTTGTACTCTCACTACATTGTATCGGTACTTGTATCAACGTTTCTGCACTCTAATTACATTGTTGTTGTACAATGTATCAATGTTGCTGTTCTCTCACTACATTTTGTCGGTACTTGTATCAACGTTTCTGCACTCTAATTACATTGTTGCTGTACTTGTATCAATGTTGCTGTTCTCTCACTACATTTTATCGGTACTTGTATCAACGTTTCTGAACTCTAATTACATTGTTGCTGTATGTGTAACATTGTTGTTGTACTCTCACTACATTGTATCGGTACTTGTATCAACGTTTCTGCACTATAATTACATTGTTGTTGTACAATGTATCAATGTTGCTGTTCTCTCACTACATTTTGTCGGTACTTGTATCAACGTTTGTGCACTCTAATTACATTGTCCCTGTACTTGTATCAATGTTGCTGTACTCTAAATACATTGTATCTGTACTTGTATCAATGTTTCTGCACTCTAATTACATTGTTGCTGTACAATGTATCAAACGAATTTTAATTCAAGGAGTGAAAATCATCGAACATAAAATAAATGTAAACTTACCCTTTTTGAAAAAATAGTTTGCAGTGAGAAGCATAATGTAGCAAAGAGAGCGCTGCCCAGTCCTACATAGTCGAGGGCTAGTTCCGTGACCGTCGCTAACAGCACTCCACCGATGATTGGCAACAGGGAACAATATACCTGCAACAGGGACCTATCATTAAAGGGAAAGTTCTATCACTGATTTATCGGCAGCATCCGCCATATTGGATTCTTGGCATTACGTGAAATGAAAACACGCTATATTTAACCCAATTTTACACTTGTTTAAAAATCAAACATATACAATGATAGAAAATTCACATAGTAACACATAACATATAATAAAACGAATCAACAATATGCGTTTAGTCCGTAGCGAAGTTTTCCCCACTCGCAGCGCCGATGAGTGGCTTCAGTTCTCATTGTTTTTATTTTCAAGAATTATGCGCTTGTTTTTATCAAGTTGTGAAATATAAAGTCATCAAAATATTAACTTCATTAATATATTTTAATTTTACTGTGTTTTAATCATGTATTTATGTCATATTTGTGTAAACGAGAACATCCTCTCAAATTTCGTTTCCACAAAAAATACCCCGATAGAACCCTCCTTTTAACAAGCTTGTTTTCCTTGTAATCTGATTGGTTGAGATAAATCCAAAGGTCACACTGATGCTTTACGGTCTATACATCTTCTAATACATAATTTTGCTTTTCAGTCATGTGTTTGAATGGAAATGAGTTTGTTATCAACTATGTAACATATGTATTAGGGGTAAATATTGGACCACAAGGATAATTGCGATAATGATAGTCTATAGTAAATAAATATTGTGATAGCAATAGTCTATTGTGACCCAAGTTTGCAATAACTATAGCAATAGTTTATCTATAAACATAACAAAAGAATTCTAGAATAAACAGTGTTTTATCATCTTTACTTTGAACTTTCTTCTTCAAAAGTGACAGAATTTAGTGCAAAAGCAACAATCTTCCTGTTGTTATTTTTAGTTGTCCATGATTCTTAGTGTTCAGCATTTTTCCAATTTAACAGTCGAATTTGTGTGCAAATTAACTTTTAGGTTTCAAGTAAACAACTGGATTGAATAAACTATTGAAACTATCAATAATTAGCCATGCTATCGATGCTATTGGTCGTTTTTTAAAGTTACTATCGATGAAGTACTATTGGCACAGTAACTATTGCGACAAATCGATAGTTCGATCTATTGTTACACCCCTAATATGTATGTTAGATGTATTATTGCAGTAACATGCCTATTAAACAAGAGCATAGCGAAAATGTTGTAATAGGACAAGTGTTTGCCACTAACATGACAATGTCCCCTGTGTGTACTTTACTTTATAGGAGATAAACATCGATGGTGTGCTGAATTTTATCCTTTTAAAACCTCACGCTACATGTTCAACTTGAAATTAAGCTATTATATATACCGGGTAATTCTGTTATATGCTGCTGATTTTCAAACACAGTATGTTTATCTCCATTCTACCATATCAATGTTTTAATATTGAACTATATTCTAATAATAATAATAATGGATAGTTTTTATATAGCGCACAAATCTCCATGTTGTGGACTCAGGGCGCTTCTAAACATTATTATCCTGGTCTAACCTAAGCTGACGCACGGCCCGCAAAGCGCTTAAAGGTCACCTCCTCCACATCTTACACCAGGTACCTACTTTCTGGTGGGTGAACAGAGGCACACTTTGAATAAGGTCACTTACCCAGGGTGACACCATAAGTCTTTCCACTCATGTCCCAGTGTGGGGCAGGGAATACCCCTTCAAACTCTCAGTTAATTCAGCAATGAAGCGGGTAACCCACCCATGCGGCAAGCCGTGCCCATTGTTGCTGAACTTCACTGATAGCGGTCGACTGAGCTATGTATCACAGTGCTAACACATGTATAAATGTATTATTTGTAATTTGATATTTTCCTATGTATTTTGTTTATCATATGTTCAAGTTACTTAGTTTAATTCTCATATGACACTGTCCATTTGTTTCTTGTAGTTATCACCTGGGGCTATCACCCATCTGCAGGTTAAATGGTTTATGCTTCAGTGATTATCTATTCTTTATTGTAGATCACTTTAGGCATTGTAAATACAGCAATTGTTTTATTTAGAAATAGGGAAGTATCTTGTCAATCAGACCCTATGGTGACATTCTATTTGCTTTAGGGCTCTGTAGTCATTGGTCCTATGAATCCCTTAAATAGAGCCCAGTCTCAGTGACAGGGGGCAGATAGAGAAGAGGATAGAACGAGAGAGGAAGGGAGAGAAGGAGATAGAATTAGACCAGCGGAGACTAGACCCCAGGGAAGACTTACAAAGCTTCCTTGGCGGTCACTATGTCTCTGCTGCCATCACCATCATCAGCTGTATATGTATTTATGTAACAACCATCATGAAGCAACAACCAAATAAACATCTCCATGACGTCATCATCTTATGTGTCTCTCATCATGTGCTCTCCCCAGAACTTCCGAGGTTGGCTCCTATAGCATCAAGCAAATTCCCTGGGATAAACGACGCGGGCGGGCGTTGGCTCGCAAGATGGTAACGTCTATTGTCTTGCGGGCCGGCGCCAACTTTGTGTTATATGCACAGGACCACGTGCCACCACTAATGCATCGACTCGGTAGTAATTTGTATTTCAATATCGTGCAGGAACACCACGGACTGACTTTTATAAAGAGACAACATATTTTGTAATTTTGAATGATTTTTTAGTTGACTCTGATTTTTTTAGACAGCGTTTCGCAACCAGCGTCTACATGAGGGATGATCTATGCATTATTTTTGGATTGACATCAGTGATTCAGTATGATAGCGTTTATTTATAATTAATTTTTTGGTAAATTTGTTGTTGTACATTGTAAGTTGTAGGTAATTCTGCCAGGGTTTTTTTCAGGAATAATCCTGAAATGTCAGGATGTTTAATGATAGATCCAGACTTTTCAAGTGTTGTGGTCTCTAAAGTTGACTGGTGCATGTATAATCTGTCAATATAGGTTGTCGCCAAATTTGAAAACATTTGGTACGACAGGTCATGAGATATTGTCTTAACAAGAGTTTATTAGGTGATGAAAGTGTCATGATGACTTTGAACATGGTGTCAAGATCATGAAAGTGAACTGGTGACTGCATAATCCAATAATATATGCTGTAACCAAATTTTTAAACATTGGGTGCTATGGCTCATGAGCTTAACAAGACCAGGACATACGGAAGTACGTACATACGGATGCTGCTGAATAATTCATCCTCTGTCGAAGTTTCGGCGGACAATAATTTATCCAAGAAATTATTTCACCAAATTTTCTGAAAGCCTCAATTTGGTACACATTTAGTATATTTGTCCAAGGAGTCTGTACATCAAATTTCAGCTTTCTAGGGTCACTTGTTCTGGAGAAGAAGTCGAAAATGCGAAAAGTTTACAGATGGATGGATGGACAGACAGACGGACGGACGCCATGCCATGCCATAAGTCCATCGGGCCTTTCGGACCTGATGAGCTACAAACCTGGTGTATATTATATTCATTGTCCATAATGCAAAGAATAACTTATCATAAATAATCAGTTTCTCAACACAATCTGAGGTACAAATAACGCATTATAAACTATAGTATGAAAGAAGACATTTTATAAAAACTATAACAACATTACATAATTCAACAACACATCGCCAATTGATGAAAATAGTTTCATTTCCTTCTGGTTGCTAAGATACAACGACTCGAATTAGAAAATGTTGAAAGGCAAATTAGATGTTAACTTCCATACATAATTCATTTAGTCCAGTTTTACAGTTTGAAGTTAAACTTTTATGACAGCTAGAACAGCAGTGAGGTCATTGAGGTGCGGAACAGTCTCGTGAGACTAAGCTTGTTCAAGTTTACGACGATTTTATGTAAAATGTAATGGTAAGTAAAGTTTGTATTTGATAAAATGGTTCCTCCTTTTAATTCTTATACACATCTGGACAGTTAAATTGGAGAAAAATTATTTCAAATTGAGATCATAACGAACAATTTAAAAATAATACTCTGAATAGTACTCTTGTACTTTTATTGACAATATCACAAGCACTACTATTTACAGTAGTTTTTATTGATTTCTAAGGGCCTATCAAATTTTCCCAGAGGAGACTTATTACAGAAGTAATTATGTAGGTTTTATTTGTTGGTATAGGAGTAATACAGTGTAGGTCTTATCTGCTTGAGAGCACAAGAGAATAAGGTAGATCTAGCGACCCTGCTGAGACCCTCTGTTGAGTCACATTAGGTGATGTGCTTATTTATGTGTTCTTAATAGGATAAAGGGGAATGTTAAAACAAGTTTAGAGAAAGATAAAACAAAAACAGCAGTCAAGCATTTAAATTATTATTTCAAATGAGTTGATAAATACTTGTCAGATATTAGAGTGGATGGTTAGCAATTAATATTGAAACATAACCCTTGTGGAAAAGGGTGACATAAAAAATATATTTGTTCAAATTCATGCACACTTTGGGGGTAAATTTTTTTAAATCATGATAAGACCAAAATATTCATTCAAATCTCCTCACATGATATTGACAAATTTGGAGAAAAAATGCTACTACGTATCCCTCCCAAAAAAATAAAAAAATTCCTTCCAGCTCAACTCAGTAATCCTATCAATATCTTCTCAATATCTCCCATTCATTAAATGATATATATATAAATGATAAACATGTATATACACTACACAGCTGCTAACTACACTACCCAAAAAAGGCCAACTTATTTTAAAGACATGTATAATTATTTCAGTGTTTTGAATTGACCTTCAAAAGTGTAATCGATTGAGGCCATCCTTTGAATGATTATAGAAAATCAATTGATTACAAGGTTAGAACTCAATACATAAAAATAGTTTGATGTGAGATGATTTTCAGTTATTAATATCAATATAAAGAATGAATTTGTGATTTTTTCGGGGAAAATTTACATTTCATTTGTTTTATAATAAATATAATAATTCTTATAATTGAATATTAATTGGCAACCACTAAACAATCATACAAATCTATAAACCGATTATTTGATTAATAATATATTTTATTTTCATACTGTGCAGTCTGTGAGAAATACAAAGCAAGAAGATGAAAATAAACTTACAACTGTAGTTTGAGTCTCTCCCATTATAATCCTTGATAAGATCACAGTAAACATCGGAAGAGTTGCTTTGACTGAAAATACAAAAATTAAATGGCACTTACTCTCAACGACCATGCGGATGAAAATGATATTCTAGAGCAATAATTACTTGTTTCTAGAGTAGTCATAAGTGTTCATAGTGTACTAGCTGTGAGTTACTACAGTCTGACATTGTACATCGTCCCGTGTGAAACAGAACACTTGAGCTTCAGTTCGGTATACATGTATTATGGTTCACAACCCTTGGTGCATGTTTTCTTGAAAACTTATCAATGCAGCCTAATGAACATACAAATGAAAAAGAAAAGAAGATAGAAATAAAATTTTATGAAATTAATAAGAAAATAAATTGTATGGGGTACAAACTGAAAAGACACTTTGAGGAACAGTGCACAGAACCAAAAGCAAAATAAAACAGTTCAAATTGACAACTATAGGTCTTAAAGGGGCAGTAGCAGGTTTTTTCGCTCAAATAAGTCGATGAAATGTATTTGAAAAATAATTTCACCAATCATAAAACACCCTTCTCTCTTCGGAAAATCAAGTTAAAAATGAGTGTACATGGCTCAGTAAGGCCATGGGAATCGTTTTTGTCATTCGTAATAATAAAATGTGTTCACAATAAAATGGTCGCCATACAATTTTTGCTTTATAAGCAACACCGTTATCACTACCACGGATAGTTGGTCTATGTAATAAGATGGTTTACCCTCTAAAGTAATTTTTAATGGCACAAATTATCATTATTAATAGGAAATTTGAAAAAATAAATTTGGCAAAAAAACGTGCTACTGCCCCTTTAATCCACGCATATGAACCATTTCGATCACCACTATACATGTGTATGATCTACCGTAAATCATTGCATAATCGTCTGCCTTGAACAATTGTCTGCCTTGAATAATACCTGGGTTTAATTTGGCAAATGTAAATGAACTAAACGGCTAACTACTTTTAAAAAATAATACGGCATGAGCATATTTATATTTACTTAACAAGTACCATTATTCATAATTTAAAACATATGCTGCAATGATGGGTTTGTTGTAATTTTTGTATATTGCATATTTATATACATTATTGCTTCTAACAAAAAATAATCGCCTGCCTTGAATAATATTCATGTATGTGAATCAGTGTTTGAAGTAAATTAATAATCGTGAAATCTTACTCAAGGATTTACGGTGTAATTTGAAAGCGTAATTAACAGATCTGGATAATCTAATAACTTCTAATAACTCAATGCAAATGAATAATATGATGATTACCTGTATGTGCATAGGATACTGAACTTTTCCATATACTAATATATGATGAAACAGATGATAAAAACTTCCCCATTGCAAGGGGTAAAATCATAGTAAAATAATATGTCCTAGGTATGTCCGTCAACTTGGGTACATCCATAGTTGCAATGATTGGCTTCAGTAGAATTGCAGCTGTTGACAACTGTACCATTGTTATAGTCATTGGGTAGGGGAATTCTGTCAAAATGATTTTCCCAATGATGTTGTCAGTGGTGCTACACAAATACCACATGATACAAACACCGACAATTTTGACAGCTTCATAAAAAGTGTGAGCCGTGTCTTCCTTCATTGTGGACGGTGGTGACCAGATGAGGATATTGGGACGAGCTCAAAAGTCCTAGCAACAATCATCTATCCATGAACACCATCTCTGTCACATGTCCTGTCATTTCCAAACAGATGTTTTCATTCCGAGTATCCACGTTGCGGCACAGAGGGCGCTGCGATGACTTTCTGCGGAGCTGACGGTAGTTTTGTTGATGTTTACATTTGCTAAAGGAGAAAATTAAAATTAATTTAATTAGGCCGTTTGAATTAACAAATTAGACGCAATAGAAAAACGTTCAAGTATTAATCTGATATCATTTTTTATTTAACAAAAGAGGTTCATTTACTGCAGTACTGCAAGATGTCAGCTCCCATATGGATAATACAGTAAAAGTTTCATTGGAACCGCTTTTGACGTTTATAAAGATATTATCAAGGACTTGAATTATTAAATTATAAGTCATTGATCGTATGAACAGTATTCACCTGTGTAAATTTGATATTGTTCAGCTATACTACATAGTGGAAGTATTTGCAATATTGTAATCTGAAGAATTTGATTTTTTTAACACTGAGTGTTGAATTCTTTTGGTAATTAAATGGTAAAGTGCAACGGAAAAGCACCCAGTCCGACCGCTCTAACTAACCCAGTTCGGCCGCCACTACATCAAAGGTTAATTAGTCTCGCTGATATCTTAACCATTTCGACGCTGCTATGTCCAAAATTTAATTAAAGGATATTTGACTCATTTCGGCCACAGGTAAGTGTTTTGGGAATATGATTTATTAATTTTTTAATTAACAGATTATCTCCCTATAAATATAAAGGGATGAGCACTTATTTCATTAATTGGAGTCATCTTAGCGTAAGTAATAATGAAAACACCAGTAAGAACAGTTCAATATGATAAATGTTTTAATCCAATCAAACAAAATCAACTGTCAATCTGTTGTGAGTTTCATTAAGAAATGAACTTGCGGCTTACATTTGTATCTGTATTTATTTGAATGTGTTTAGTTTCACAAGTCTAAAATTGTTACCAGGTAAATGTTTTTAAATAAAAATGTGATTGAGCTCTCAAATATGATATATCTTCTGCAAATAACACATAGAAAATATTGTGATCATTCATACTGGTTTGGTTCGGATAACTAGATCTTTGTATAATGCTCATGTGACATCGATATGATACCAATATTTATGATCTGCTAGTTTATATTCTTTGTAGATCATTTGCATATCATTTGCATAATGGTAAAAATATTTACCTGTCAAATTTTATTGACAAATGGTTAGAAGGCATAGTGGTGGACGAAACAGGTTAAATATCAACTAGGCTAATTACTTGTGGGATGTAGAGGCGGCTGAACGGGGCAGTGGTCGGACTGGCTGCTATTCAGTACAGTACTCCTTAGCAAATTAAATGTATCACATAACCGGGTAACTATAATGAGTAATGTCTGTTTGTGTTTCAGAAAGCTTCATAAGATATACTGTGTTTTATAGCCTTACAACCATATTAACAATTGTGTCTGAATGAGGTTATATCTCAACTTGAGAATCAGGTTGAAGAGGATTTAGTCAAAGATACAATGTGATGCGCAAAACAACAGTTGTCAAGGCAGTTCTCAGCCTCTGTGTCTTCTATATCTTCCTGCAGATCTTTAGTCTGAAGAACCTTTTCAAGGTAACAATTTGTCTTATCTGAAACTTTAGAAATTATATTTTCAAATAAGTATCATTGAAATCCAGTTTGATTAAAATTGACCGCGTTCCGAGAAATAAAAAATGCAAAATAGTGGCACTACCTGGATACAAACTCATATCTTTTGATGGTTTCCTCGCTAAACCGTCTGATAACATCCCGTAGGCTTGCATGTTCTGACACAATTCAGTTAACCAATCACAAGACCTCCAACAAAAGCTTTCGGTGCAAGAAGCTAAGGGCAGATAACTCCAAACAGCTATCTTTCGTCTGTTCCGGATGCTTTCAAAACGGCGAATGTTTAAGAACTATGATCTGAATGGTCAGCTATTTGACTGGGCTTTGTCTGTGCTTAAATGGTACTGAACACATGTCCTCAGACCTTGTGGTGAGGAATATACAAAACCTGTTCGTATCCTGGTAGATGCATTATTTTGGAAATTGTATTCCTTTGAACAAGATCAATTTCAATCAGACTGCATTGAAATCACAACCTATTCAAGGTAACAATTTGAAACTTAAAAGAAAAATATTTTCAAATTATTTTAATTGAAATCACATCTATCAAGAAAGAATAATTTTATAAATAATCTTTCTTTTAAATAATCAGACCTAGATAGATAATTATTTGTGATGCATTTTGTATCACTAAGTGACAAATAATAGTTAAATTAATTTTGTTTTCAGCGGAGAGATGGAGTGCAAGGAAAGGCTGGAAAGACATCAATGCTGGTAGGTACAAATAATTGTATGAAAAGTTTTATTCAGAATATTTGTACAAAGAAAGAAAGAAACTTATTTCAATAGTCATGTTTCTTCCATATCAGACTTTCTAGCAACTTTAGAATTAATGTAAGAAGGTGCATTACAATCATTTTAATGTGATATGAACATCTCTCTCGTGATCAAAGAACTTCATGCATTCGTACAGTACGTGTTAGAGTGAAGACAGTTTCGGAGCACAAAAGCTCTCACATTTGTTGCTCCCATTCTAACTGTGGAATGTTTTTCCCGTAATGAGAAGTTTTTATTATCGACATCCGGGATAGTTACACTGCCTGCCTGTTAAATGAAAATTGAATGTGCATCTAAAATGTGCATCATTTCTTGATGAAATGTGTTTTGTAATCAAATTATATTTAATGCCTGTAGTTTGTATTATTTTGGCTGAAGAAATCAAAATCTGTCTGACAGGATCTGGTGTATGAGTTTGTCTCCCTGTCTCGACACCACCACATCCCAGTGTTCGTCATCGAGCCCGTTGTTCTTCAATCGGTGATCAGCGTCAGTGAACTCAACTCAGAAGATGAATGCGTCCATTTGTGTAAATCTGGGGACGTTTTGTCTCTCGGAGTTCTGGCTGCAGACTGGGAGAAGAAGGTTTGTCTTTATATACTCTCATTATTTTCCAAATAATTTCATTTTATTAATAATATGATAATAAATTTTCAAAATAGGGATCACCTGTCCAAAATAAATTAAAGGTTTTTTTCCAGTAATCAAAAGCTCATATATTTGAATGATATAATATCAGGTGTGAAATGTTTTTGTTTAGTCCCTTGATGAATAATCATGTTCTTTTTCGGATTCAGAATATTCTTCTGTTTCTAAGAATCTTAATAACAGAAAGAAGTTTTGAATTATGTTTTGTTTTTCATCTTCTTGAAAAAGGGGCAGCTGATTCTTGATCTTCCCAAATTAAACCTTGTTGCCATGGAGATGACCTCGCCTGACCCCCGCCAGTTTTCGGTAGAGACGACAAGTATATCAAGCAGCATCCCCACGCACTACTTCATTCACTACACCAGCAGTGTGCGTCCCATCATCCATCTTGTCGTCTTCTATCAAAGGGCAGACAACTTTGTATGGCACAGTAAGTTGCAGCTGGTGAACAAGACACAAGGGCTGGGGCTTGTCTCGGAGAGACTCACCTTTGGAAAAAATGCAGGGGCTTATGACAGGTGGGTACCTGTAGTTGTTGTACTGGTATGTTATTCACAGTTTAAAGCAAGACAATTCATTCTTCACAATAAACAATGTTTGAATAGACAAACACTCCTTGTTGACTTGTTCACTAGGGCCATTTGTTGTTTAGGGTTCTACCGGCTGTTTTTGTGGAAACGAGATTCGAGAGGACATTCTAGTTTAGTCATATATGGTATTAATACATTCCTATGACATAATCCATGTGAAATATATTACTGAGGGTACTGGGTTTTTTTTACTTTATATTTGAAAATTTTGTAAAGGCTTATACAAGACTCGTGTACTGGTACATATGTAGAAAAGTCTCCATCAAAGTTTACTTAATATAGTGTCTTATCTTCTATTACGCATTAATCTATAGAGGATACAAAATGAGCGAAACCATTAAGAAAATATTTGTATATGGAAGGGAGTTCAGTATTCTGTTTATGACTTGTCCAAATTAATCAAGTGAAAAAACAGTGGTGAAACTAAGATTTCTGCCTGTCATCGACCATTGTGAGGCGAACTGGCTAGGGTTTAGGGATTTTCCTTCAACTTCGCAACAAATGGATTTGCCACTGTCTTGAACTAATATTAAAGGTACATCCATTGTGTTGTTGGGTGTCACATATTCCAAATGTTATAAATGGTGTTTCTTTATCAAGGAGTACCAACTATTACCAAAAACTACCATTTTGATGATAGCAGACTTAGCATATTGACGATATGAAGGTAAAAATAGTGATTTCTGATCGAAAACCGGACAATGCACAGCGTGTGGCGCGCGCCAGTGAGTCAAACGTAATTTTGGAATCTTATTTACAACAGACAAAAACACAAATTTGAGTTGATAATGATTAATAGGTCACATAAGTACTGTGCATGTAAATGGGACGTTCAGTTTCAGTTTCTGCACATGCATAATGATGTTACTCAATTTTAATCGGAAACTAGTAATTATGATATATTTGGCGATTGGGAATAAATATTATAAACAGCACATATGGTGAGTTGGAACATATTAAAGCTAAATAAAATTTTATGAAACACAATGGATGCACCTTTAAATAAAGCAATGAAAACACTTTAGTATTATAATGTTTGCCAGGTTCCCGACACGCAGTGTACGAGTGGACGGAATGAGTATACACCTTCCCCACACAGTGAAAGAGTTCCTAGCCCAGGTTCCACACTCCACCTTCATCGAGTGTGACTTCCAACAAGCACGCTCTTTCCTTGCTAAATACCCACCGAACATGGTTCCTGAGGCACAGCAGTTCCAACGCAAGGGGAGACAACTCTTGTCAAGAGCTAAAGATATCCTCAATGAACTTGGTGTCAGGTTTTGGTTGAGCAGTGGAACATGTCTTGGTAATATTTTAAATTTTTACAATTTGTTTCCTGTTTATAGATGTGATTTCAGCTGCAAAATGTCTACAATTTAGATGTAAGAAAGCCAATGTCATGTTTTAGGCTGGTGGGTGGGTGATGGGGATTTGTCCATCTTTAAAACTTGACAAACGAAAACGAAAAGACAAATCTGGGTCCACAAAGTTCACATGGGGTGGGGTGATTTGAGGTTTAATGCAGCCTTCAAGAGTGTTTCATTTATATGATGGCTGCTGGTATTATTGCAGGGATAAAGCCTGTAAGCATCGGCTGGAACTTGTGAACAATGGCAGGTACAGTGCTGAAATTCAGTGTAGGATTGCACCAAAATTTACTGCCAGGAGAACATTTCTTGGAACCTCCACACCAAATATAACAGCAAATACTTGCTATTAAGCAGCTGTCATATTTCTGTCTCAAAATTTTTTATTATGGATAATTTCATATTAACAAGTAACTGACTTGATGGAGATTTACACTGATAATATATAGCAGATGAAATAACATCTATTAGTAGTAACATTTCTTTTCAGGCTGGTTTCGACAGTGTGGGATTATCTCGTACAGCAAGGACATCGACTTCGGGGTGTGGATCAAGGATTATCAGGATGACATTGTGTCGGCCTTCGAGAGCAGGGGCTTCACCCTTAAAAACATCTTTGGAAAGGTGACTCCGATAGAAAAGTTGATGATATGGAAACTAAAATGATGCTTTCAATTGTTAACTGTCATGCATCAAAACAATCATTTGCAATATTTCAAAGCATTCCTTCATGTGGAATATCATTACGCTTGCATTTTAAAGTGAATATAGAATCCCCCCCCTCAAGTTTTGGGGGTGCTGCAGTTCTGTAGAATAAATCGAAAATGTCAAATATTTATGGTCATTGGATGCTGGATAACATCCCATCACATAAGCCCATCTGGCCTTTCAGGCCTGATAAGCTAAAAATTACGATATTCAAAATACTGTTGATTATGTTTGTAAATCTAATGAAAATTTTGGTCTCAAGTTAACTTTAATTTTCTCCACAGGAGACCGACAGTTATCAGTTATCATTCAAAGCCGGAGACATCAAGGTGGACCTGTTCTTCTTCTACGAGGAAGAATCCTACATGTGGAACGGAGGTTCAGATTACTTAACTGGACAAAAATACAAGTTAGTTGATGTTGTCTAACAAACTTTCGGGTGGATCCAGACTGGGGGATGTAGGGGTCCGCACCCCCCTTTCATGAGTACGTTTACAAAATGACCAATGAAGCTTAAGTCAAGGCAATGGTGCACCCTCCCCCTTTCTTATACCCCCGCTACGACGTAGTCAGGGGTATATAGCACTCCGCTTGTCCGTCTGTCTGTCCGTCCGAAATCGTTTCCGGAGCATATCTTACAAAAGTATATGACTTGCAAACTTCAAATTTGGTATGGAAGTAACCTATAAGGTGCTGTTGTGCCTTTTAGGAGTCTCAACTCCAAGGTTCAAATGGTTTTTGAAATTTTGACCAAAAACAGTCCGATTTTTTTACTTTGTCTAGTTTCCGTAGCATATCTCAAAAACTATTTCACTTGGAAACTTCAAATTTGGTATGGAAGTAACTCATATAGTGGTGAGCCTTTGAGGGGGCTTGGTTGACCAAAATATCATACAGTATTTTGCCACACACAGAATAACGGAACCATACAGCCTCTACCAACCCCTGAGACCTGGAATGTGCAACCCTCCTAAAGCTGTTACCTCCCCTGAACTTCCTCTCACAAGTGTTGATTATCAGTTTATAATCAGATCACTCGGTGTAATTGAAGTCGATCCTTCAAGCAAATCTTAATTACTTCCACTCAACTCCTTACACTTATTTGAAAATGAAATGTGCTCTCAAGTTTATACCATTACATTGATGATTTTGTCAACAATATAACAGAAACATAACTAAATCAAGATTTTGTAATGTACAAAACATTTTTGTCCCAGTCAATTTGGGTGACCTTGACCTTGGTACCATGAACCGCTGCACCTACAATTTTCAAATTTGGTACCAATTTTCATTTGGGGAATACCCAGACATCAGTCAATTTGGGTGACCTTGACCTCATTATCAAGGTCAATACGAGACTTTGACATTTTTGGGAAAAAATCTTGTTACCACGATATTTCATGAACTGCTGGACCTAGAGTCTTCAAATTTGGTACCAATCTTCATTTGGGGAATATGCGGACACCAGTGGATATGGGTGACCTTGACATTATTTTCAAGGTCACTACGAGACATTGATTGTTTGTCAAATGTTGTTAGCACAATATCTCATGAACTGCTGCACCTTGAGTCTTCAAATTTGATACCAGTCTTTTTTAGTGGAATACGCAGACACCAGTCGATTTGGGTGACCTTGACCTCATTTTCAAGGTCACTAGGAGACTTCGATCACTTTTTTAAATGTTCTTAGCCTGATATAATAACAATTGAAACAAACATTTAATGGTCATTAATTAATTGCGGCGGGGGACATGGTCACATTTGTAACAATTACTTGTTGTAAACCTTTTTTGAAATGACAAAAAAAATATCCTTAACATTTGGTCTGTACTTCAGGTACTACTTCCTTATGTTTGATGTTTCTTGTCATCAATTACAGCAATATCAAAAAAGAAAATATGCTTATCAAGTGTTGTATTCTCCAGATACTATTTCCCCAAGTTCGACGTATGCTGGACAGAGTTCCTGGGTCTACGAGTCCGAGTTCCATGCCCCACCCTCCCCTACGTGACCGCCAACTACGGACAGAGCTGGAACACCCCAGTCCGCCAATGGGACTGGAAGAGCAGTCCGCCCAACGTGAAGGAGAACGGCAAGTGGCCTCAGGAAGAATGGGAAGATGTCATGCAAGTGTACGAATAACACACAAAATTCATGATAACTTCATAACAATACAACAAATACCAAAGATGCCAGACTCTTACTGTCACCTGTTCACACCGTAAGACTTCTTAACTGTGAAAGTAGCCTATGCTATGTAATAGGCTTTGAATAAGTCAAGAACTGCCTGCATTATACATAATCACCAACTTTCGCCCACGTGTACAGAGGGAACTAAATACTCCGGACTTGAAGCATAGCCCGTCCTGTGTGAAAGAGAATAGACAGTGACCTCAGAGTTATCTGGAGCCCTGGAAATGTGTACCCCCTATTTTCTCCAAAAATGCAGACAGACATAATTATTCAGTTTTTAAGGCCTCATACATCATACATTTAAACAATTGGAATAATGCATGCTAATAATAGATATATAGTTATAATAGTATGAACAGTTACGTGTGTACTATACTGAGATATTTTCCGATTTGCTTAACAATATTTATATTTTCCTTTGACATTATGTTGAGAACTTGTTGAGGGTAGGTTATCATCAGGGAAACAGAGTTGTCGTTCTTGGCTAAATTTGTGAAGTGAAGTGTATATGTTGTGGTTTGGCAGTGTGTTGATCTACCAACATTGTAGTGTAGAATTTGTTCAAGTGGGAAGAACTCACATATCATTACCTAATCAGAATTATGTACACATAACTGTAAAGAATAGAGTGAATGTGAACATTTTTCAACGAATGTGGTCTAGTTTTTATCAAATTATCAAATATAAATCCATCAAAGTATTACCCTGGTTATGTGTTTTGACTGGATAGAGTATGTGTAATCAGCAATGTCTCATTGAATTTCATCACAATTAGAGTCACATATGTGTCAAACATTATTATAAATTGTGTTTCTTCATTGAGAATACTTACTGTTGTAAAAAATTAACATTAAAATGGTTGTCAATTCAGTAAAGTGATAATATAAAAGTGAAAGTAATGATTTTGATGGAAAACCGGACAGTGCACCACGGCTGGCCCGCGTAAATTACTCAAACATAATTTTGGAAACTTATCTACAACAGACAAAAAGACAAATTTAGGTTGGTAATATTTAATTGGTGACTACTGTGCATGTAAATGGGATGTGTAGTTTCAGTTTCTGCATATGTATAAGGCTGTTGGTAACATTGAAAACAAGTAAATCATTTCAACTGAAATCAGCACATACAGTATTTTGGCACATAACAAAGCCAAATAAAATAGTCAAAACATACTGAATGTCTCTTTAATCTATGTTACATTGTAAAGCTTAATACTGCTGTCATATCCCTATCTAATCTGGGTAGCTATTACCTTGTCAGACTAGACATCCGGTTCACCCGACCCAGATTAGTAGCAGAGTGTTCGTCCCAGTGCTGCACTGGAGATGACCACCTACTGCACCAAAATCAGAATAAATGTATTTGGAGTTTCGGAATATTTATTCTTACTTTCTCTTTGTTGGTATTTTTCTATGAAAACTATCCCTGGTGTGAAGGAGATTGTGATACTCACAATCTTTGGTGAGTTTTCATTGAAAACAGGGCTTCTTTTAACAAAGCACCATGATCACTGAGGTAACCTTAGTACAATGATAAAGTATTGGGGTTAAAGGCACTGTAGCACGCCTGTGTTCTCACAATAAGGTAATTGAGTGTTACCAATGGCTAAATAATAATACTCCTGAATCAGTAAAAAGAGTTCTAAAACGAATGTGCATGGTTCGGTTAAGCCATGCAAGTCTATTTCCCATTGAGTGGCCAATTTAAAGGTGTTCACGTAGGTAGTTAAGTGATCTGACTCGTGTAGCGATAACACTCAGGGAACAGTTTTAAATATGGCACCATGGAATGGTTAATCATCTTGCTGAAGGAACTCTCTAAATCAATTGAGACCTACAAATCTACCTCTCACACTGAAGAGTTCGACAAAATTGTTGCTTTATACGTCACACCATTTTCTTCCAATACGGATAACTGGTAGATCGGGTCGTGTAATGAGATGTTTTACCCTCTAATGTAACAATATATTGTATGTACACTTTCATAATAAATGGCAAATTTGAGAAACAATAATGCTTCAGTGCCTTGAAGGTTAACCATAACTAGCTTTGTGAACAGAACCCCTTATCATTTTGTATACGAGTTCATGTTAATTACTGCCATCATGTGCTTCATAGAACAATCTATACCATCATAAAGATTTCATAAGGAAGGGAGACGAACCTGGATGTGTAGTTACAAATACTAATGTGGTGCTCCAAATGAGTTTAATCAATACTGTTGTATGTACTTCTTATCAAACCCAGATGTTTTATCTTGGTAATAAATTCTAAACCGACATGTTGTTCAAGTCTTTAAAGGACATTTAGAAATTGAATACATAATAAAAGCAAGACTTCTTGATTGTGAACATTATCGTGATGTATATCCAGAAAGTCTTGCTTTTGACTTTTTTCTGTGACAGTTCATCATCAACATAAGCCAATTTTCAAGCATGTCAAAAAGCTATTAAAATATTTTCAATACAAAACTAAAAAATCAAGAGGTTTGGAATCCAAGTTGGTTTCGCTTTTTGTAAAGTGATCAAAAGATGACACAAACATTTCTTGTCAAAGCTGTACTTTTATTTCATTATTAGAAACTAATTGTCAAAATGTAAACACGTTTAAAAATTCAACAAAAATAGTTCAAGGACTTTCAGCTATTTTGCCAACCAACTTGAAATATTTTTGACAAGTTTACCAAAAGCACAAAATATTTTATCTATTCCATATGTCTAACTTAAAAATAATAACTCATAACTGCAGAGGCCTACAAAAAAGTTTCAAAAGGAAAAAGGTTTTCAAATTTCTTAAATGTAAAAGGGTAAATATATACTGTTTACAGGATGTTCATTTCACGTCAAAACAAATTCAAACTGTTAAACAACAGTGGGGCTACAATCAATGTTACTTTAGTCCATATACAAGTAATGCTAGAGGAACAGCCATCTTATTTAACAATAATTTTGACTTCCAAATAATAGAGAAGAAATTTGACAAGGGTAGAAATTTTGTCACTCTTAAAATCAAGGTAAAAGAAAAAACTTACACAATCATTAATATTTACGGCCCTAATAAAGATTCACCTGACTTCTATGAACATATCAAACAGCTTGTCACTGACTTTGACAGCGATGAAATATGCCTGTGTGGTGATTTTAACCTTGTACTGGATCCCAAAAAAGACACCTTTAACTACAGAAATATAAATAACCTAAAGCTAGAGATAAGGTTTTAGAAATTATAGACTACTTTGATCTAAAAGACCCATGGAGAGAAAATAGCATTGATTCAACAAGGTATACTTGGCGGCAACCCACTCCATTAAAACAAGCTCGGCTTGACTTTTTCCTTTTGTCACACAATTTATTCTTATCTGTGGAAAAATGTGAAATTTTACCAAGTGTTGATTCCGATCACTCTATTGTTGAGTTATATCTAAAATCATATGAACTACCACGCGGAAGGGGCTTTTGGAAATTCAACAATTCATTATTGTATGACAAAAAGTATGTTGATATGATCAAAGAAACTATAAAATCTACTCTAAAACAGTATGAAATTAGTGAAAATGGCAATATTACATACTCAATTGATGATCAATTACTATTTGAGACCATACTATTAATGATTCGAGGTAAGACTATCTATTACTCTTCAACAAAGAAGAAAATACAAAATAAAATGCAGGCTGACTTTGAAGAACAATTAATTAAAGGATCTAGAAATAAATCTAGATAATGAAGAAAATGAAAATGATAAAGCTACTATACTTAATGATATCAATGATATAAAACTAAGGCTTGATGAAATTAACAATATCAAAATACAAGGAATGCTTACAAGATCAAGAGCTAAGTGGATCGAAAAGGGAGAAAAACCAACAAAATATTTTTTTAAACTTGAATCGAGAAATTTCCTTAATAAATGTTTTACAGAAATTGAAAAATCGGACGGGTCTAGGCTTACGAATACTGAAAGTATCATAAATGAGACTAAAAATTACTACCAAAAACTTTATCAATCCGAAGATGTTCTCCCAATTGATCTTAATGAAATTTGTCAAACTTTCGATGTGCCCAAACTAAACGAAAATCAAAAACAGTCTTTGGAAGGGAAATTGACCATAAAAGATTTGACCGAAGCACTTAGAGGGATGAAACATGATAAGAGCCCTGGTCCTGATGGCTTTACATCAGAATTTTACAAATTCTTTTGGAAAGATATAGGTATGTTTTTGGTTAATTCTTTAAATACCGGTTTCGAAAAAAGAACACTGTCAATCTCACAAAAGCAAGGTTTAATAACCTGTATTCCAAAAGACAAAAAACCCAAAAAGTACCTAAAAAATTGGCGCCCTATCTCTCTTCTTAATTCATCCTACAAAATTGGAGCAGCAGCAATCACAAATAGAATAAAAAAGATACTTCCCTACATTATACATGAAGATCAAAAAGGATTTGTAAAAGATCGATATATAGGGGAGATAACCAGATTAGTTTACGACATTATGGAACATACTGAAACATTCCAAATTCCAGGACTATTACTCTTAATTGATTTTGAAAAAGCATTCGACTCAATTGACCGAAATTACCTTTGTAATGTCCTTAAGTTTTTCAATTTTGGCCCAAATATCATTGACTGGATTACTACCTTCTACAATGACATCGAATCGCGAGTCTTGGTAAATGGATTCCCTTCGTCGCCCTTTAAAATCGAACGAGGTTGTCGTCAAGGAGATCCCGTAGCGCCATATTTATTCATTCTCTCCGTTGAAATTTTAGGCATTCTCATCAGAAATAATGCTGACATAAAAGGTCTAAACATTGGAAATATAGAATATCTTTTGTCACAGTTCGCTGATGATACATCTTTAACCCTAGATGGATCTGAAAAATGCTTATATGCTGTTCTAAAAACCCTACAGTTTTTTCCCCGATTTTCCGGTCTAAAGGTTAATGTAGAAAAAACAAGACT
Organism: Gibbula magus; assembly: GCA_936450465.1. Taxonomy (NCBI): domain Eukaryota; kingdom Metazoa; phylum Mollusca; class Gastropoda; order Trochida; family Trochidae; genus Gibbula; species Gibbula magus. The sequence continues at coordinate 87,375,528 of OW388292.1, read as the reverse complement.
TCTATGGATAGGATCCAAAAAACGATCTCGACTCAAACTATGTAAAGACTGGAACTTTGATTGGTCGCAGACCGAGTTCAAACTCTTAGGAATAAATTTCGACATTGATTTGGATCGTATGATCCAAATAAATTACGACGAAAAATTTATGCAAATAAGAAATTTAATGAACATTTGGTTGGCAAGAAATCTTACACCTTTCGGAAGAAATACAGTTTTAAAATCTCTCCTTCTGCCCAAGTTGAACCACCTTTTCTCCGCCCTTCCCCGCCCACCTGAATCTGTTATAGACAAATTCCAAAGAGAATGTTTTAGATTTATATGGAGAAATAAACCAGACAAAGTTAAAAGAGATATCATTACTCTAGATCCTGATCACGGGGGCCTAAAAGTTCCGGTCATTAAACATGTCATATCTTCGCAAAAATTAAAATGGATACAAAGACTACTTAGTAGTCAATCAGATTGGAAACACTTGCTTATGCAAAGGCTACATTTTGCAAATTTATTGTTGATTTCAGATAAAACATATATTGAAAATAGAGTAATATCTTCCATTTCAAATCCATTTTGGATAGAGGTCTTTAGAGACTGGTAAAAAGTTATTAGTAGATACAAAAAACACGTTAACAGTGAGTATGATCTACTTTCTCAAAGTGTATGGAATAATGATGACATTAAAGTAGGAAACAAAATTATCTTATACAAACGCTGGTTAGAACAGGGTATTTTATTCGTAAATGATTTACTGGATGAGCATGGTCGATTCTATTCCAGAGAACTACTGCACACTGTATATTCTCTTAAAACAGACTTTCTTCAATATGAGGGAATAAAGCGTGCAATTATCCATTATGCTAAATCATTAGGCATTAATTTATCCGATTGTAAATTATGCAATCCTATATACCCTTTCATTATTAAATGCACTAATAGTCTTTTAGGTCATCAGAAACTATATGATAAGTTACTCGACTCGCACTTTGTTAAACTCCCATGCTATGATAAATGGGAACAGGTCACTGGTTCTCAATACACTGATTTGGACTGGAAATGTTTTAGCTCGATTACAAACAAATGTACTCCTAGTACTGATCTAAAATGGCTACAGTATAGAATCATTCACAGAATATTACCAACAAAACATTTCCTCCATAAGATACATTACGTTGATACCGCAAAATGTTCATTTTGCAAAGAATATGAGGAAACTATTTATCATATGTTCTGGGAGTGTAACAAGGTCAAAAAATATATGGCACGAATTAAAAATCTGGCTGAACACTGTAGATGTACAGCTCAGTTTTACAATTTCCCAGGTATTGTTTGGAATTAAAGGGAAAAACAATTATGCCTTAAATGCTATGATAATATTAGTGAAAAATATTTTATACACTTGTAGTAAGAGAGGATATACCCCAAATATAGGGTAACGGTATATCAAAAGACAAATCACGCAATACTATGATATTACAAAGTACATCTACGTTAATCTCGACCAGGAAACATATTTTCTCAAGTTATGGTCTATTCTACATTTGTTATTTAGAACCAATGAGTATCGATAATTGATAATCTTCGAACTGTGAACTATGTGTATATGTTTTAGATATATATGTATATGAAACGATGTATGTCCCTGAATGTCACCCTGGAAAAAAAAGTGAAATAAAAAAAATAAAAATTCTTGTCAAAGCTGTACTTTTATTTCATTATTAGAAACTAATTGTCAAAATGTAAACAAGTTTAAAAATTCAACAAAAATAGTTCAAGGACTTTCAGCTATTTTGCATGGTCTTATAATGAGAACTGCAAACACTGAAGCATTTTACAGTGCAAAAATACATAGAAAACATTCATAAATAGATGGCACAAGTTCATATATTTACAGAGTCCTTGTGGAGAATCAGTTCTATAGTGGACATTCTAAAAGTTGAAGTGATTATAAATAGAGATTTTCCTTTCAAAATTAGCATTATTTCAACATTCTCATGTCATCAAAGAACTTGTATTGAATATATGTTATGTGGCCTTTATTCCAACATTTGTTTCGCATTGGTTGCTCCTATGCTACCATTTCATTGGTCAATATTTTCATAATTAAAGAGGCAGGTATTTTAATTAAAAAATCATAATATTCCACAGCAATGGAAAAATGAGTCAAAACCTCTTGAACCTGGCAATATTTTCTCATGACAGTGTGTACTTTATCACTCAAACTTACAGCATTAAAATTTTAGTTTTCAAGCTTATTCTACACTGCATAATATCATTAGAAACTCCAGGATTATCAAGGATCTCTGTCTAGTTCAAGAGATGATGTTCTCTCTGTGTAAATAAGTGAAAGACGCATGAGTCAGCACATCTCACTCTTTACAATTTGGATATGAACCTAACAACTCGTCATTCAATGATATACTTGTCAAACTTTACCTTCAATGGCAAACATTCTTCTAACATTGACATGCACACCATTTATATTCACAATATTTCTCAAAACAATGTTATACATTTATTTTATACATGACTAACTTTGAATGTACATTTTCAAAGCTTTTATTCAATGTTGATATCTTACATATAAATTGAACCTCTGTCACTCATCAGTGATCAAGTTAATGTGAGAAACACAGTCAGATCATCTGACCAATCTTGTGAGGGGATTCTATCAGCGGTCTGACACACATTATTGTAAACTTGATTACCCGGTATAATTTGTGTGAACGGAGGAGTTTGATGACCTGTTTAAAAAGGAGCCATTGGCTCTGTAGCGCACCAGGCTTTTAACAAAAAAGTTTCAAAATGTTATGTTTTTAAAAGTACTCTGCAGACGTATACAACATTTCAAGTACTTAAGAAATGGAGAAGGATATGAAAATAGTCTTTTAGATTATGACCCCTGTGACCCATTTTGTCAGTTAGAGCATGGAGGAGGTTAGGTTAACATTATTTCGTGGATTCTAACGTTGGAATTAGGAGGGTAATGTAAACTGTTGGATTTCAAAATTGAAACAAAATGTTATGTGTTAATGTTGTTTCACATATCTCATTAATCAATGGACATTAGAAGGGTAATGTATATACTGGTGTATTCAACGGTGGAACAACATGTCGAAAATTTATGTTGTTGCACACCTCTGAAAATTAGGTTAATGTAAACTGATGAATTTCAAAATTGGAAAAACAGCTACTTGCTAATGTTGTTGAATATATCCCACCAACAAATGGACGTCTAATCTTGTATCACAGTAAACTGTAGGCACTAACTACACCATAAAGCTTCTGATAAAGATCATAAACATTAATTTGTGAAATTGCTTGATATTGTTAAAATCATGAGAGATCACATAGGGAATGTACTAGATTGAGTGCATATTTCTACATTATTGTTGATCAGTCAATAAATATGGTAATATTGGAGCTATTCCATTTCAAACCCAAAGTATTATTCAGTTTCCTCAACATATATTCCCATTATTATGCAATTTATGATTATGAATAATTTTCAAATTTGACTCAATTAGTAATTATCTACAATAGTGTGAATCAGTAGATATAAGCTTACATGACCTAGTTAGTATAACAATGCCCCTAATATATGCCAGTATAACAAAACTAACTCACACACCAACTACATACAATTGGCAAAAGGTGCATTCTTAACTCTTTAACTCTTAACCTATATCAACAGTTTGTCAAAAAGATGGTAGTTGTTGTTTCCTTGCTTGACACTCCGCATTAGGCCTAAAAAATAAATAAAAATGTTTCTGGTCTTTACAGGCTGACAAAAATGATGCGATGACGCGATTTTTTTTTTTACGACGTTTTTTTTAGGGAAAGAAGAGTTAAACAAACAAATTTAATACAATTATTTATATAAATAAAGCACAAACAATCTTAAATATGTGTTGCTATTCCAAATAGTCAATAATCTCACCCCTACATTCCATCTCAACAGAAACGAGTGACATTTTCTATGTCCAATGTTTTCTGAGGCTAACAAATTACAGTTATCTGCCCCTTACTTTTGGACCTGAGGCGTGGGTTTCAAACTGATGCGGGCGGAAACCAGAAACAAATTCTTTCTTTTTTTGGGGCCTTATAAGACAGAACAACACTTTAACTGGTGCTGCACTAAGATAGCAGGGTGCAAAATGCACTTACACAATTTCCTAGGTACACTTTTGGCAATAAAGACTTTTTATTATATGACGAGCAATGAAATACTGGGATTTATCAGTGAAATAAACCGTCTATCAAGCTACAGTGAAAATACAGTGAAAATAACTTATATTTTCACTGCGAACAGTGACTGATATAATTTGACGTCATAAAACAATGGTCTCCCGCGGCAAATCGGCTTATGACGTCATAGTGTTGCTGTGGAGACGAGCTGTTCCCAGCGGACTTTCGGCGAGAAAACGACCCTTTTCGGATGTAATTAAAAGGATAACATCATATAATAAATAGAATATCTGGCAATTCTTGACAAATACCATGTTTATCTCATCTCGTGAGGTAGAAAAGTTATATATTTTCACTCGTGGCTGCGCCATTCGTGAAAATTTAATATTTCTACCTCACTCGATGAGATAAACATGGTATTAGTCAAGAAAAGACAGATATCCTCTATTTATCATTATCATATTGATATTTGAACTGCATATCAGTTAGAATGTTCCTGTTGTTCCTCAGAGACTTGGGTTGAACTTTCCGCAGGTTGTTGTTTTGGTCTCCAGATGCCCACGGAGATGTCGCATCCTGCACTGGCCAGTACTCCGTTCTGGTAGCTGATCTGTAGTAGAGACATTTTACTTCAAAATCAACATTATTATAAGTTATAGTGTTTTAAAAGGTGTATGAGATTAATTGACACAGACACAGAACAATAGATCCATGGGCTCTGTAGCTCATCAGGATTTCATTTAATATTGTTTGATGTTGAAAACCAAACTAAATGGTTATAACAAGATAATGCCTAACTCCTGGGCATGAACTATTTCTTCAGAGTTGTCAGTGAATATTAAAAACATGAATTGATACCAAATTTGGATGAAATTGGTTGTTCAATTATCACAATTCCTGCAATTATCTTATTCATACAATTTGGACTTTCTAGCATTGCAGGTTATTTAGGAGAAAACTTTTAAAGATTTTAAAGTGGACCCCCTGTCAAGCACATATTTGATGGAGGGTGAAGTCCAAATGAACAAACTTAACTCTCCATCCAACAAAGATGTTACTCTGAAAAGTTCAACGGCAAATGCCATAAGCCCATCTGGCCTTTCTGGCCTGATGAGCTAAAAAGGAGATGTGCAATTTACAAGGGTCTTACAGTTCTGTAAACCTTCACAAAACCCACACCTCAGATGAACACACACACATGGACATGTGAGGTGGGTTAATAATAATTCCAAAGTGAAAGTAAGACAAGAAAGTGACTGACCCCAGCGACACCGTCCTGGTGGTGGTGGATGTTGGCGATGAGTCCAGGATTACGACTCGGCTCCAGAACCTTCAGGGTATGGTCTGTGGAGCATGTGTAGAGGGCGCCCACGGTGTGCACCACGCCCGTCAGCTGACCTGTGTGTCCCACGTCATAACTCTGTATGTGTAGATATGTACTTTCATATATTCATGTCAACCGAGCATTGAGTGGCCTTCACACACCAAATTTAAATTTGACAAGACATTTTTTAAAATTTTATGACGTGTAAACGGTCGTCAGCAACACCAGCTTCAGACTTAGGATCGGTCTCTATTCCTACATTTCCATCAAACTTTTGAGTTGACTAACACAGGTTGGAGTTGTGAAGTGCTGTACAACTTGTTGTTCAGAGGAAGGCAATGGGATGCCACTTTTGAAACACACGACTTCATGACATCACATGTATTTTATTTTTATGTATTTTAGCCTAATGTTTGACAATGTGCTTGAAGTGTGAAGTTTTTTAAACTTTTAAAAGTCGGTCAACATGTGTTGTCAAACAGGTTTGCAAAGTGAATGCTGCTTGACTATATCCAGCATATGTGAGATAAGTTAGTTATTATACGTTCTTCTGCTGCCACCTGACAGTGAGTGATTCGACTACTAAGCAAAGACTTGGAAAGACCTTTATTATAAATACTTCAAAAAGCATGTGTATATTTTTTTAAAAGACAGATTTCTGAAAAAATTTCTATATTTTTATCAACATATTCTCTTCAACTGTTAGAGGGAACAATATTCGAGATGCTGCAAAATTTTAAAACAAAAATGTCACTGGTCACCTCAACAACATCAAAGACTCCATCGTTGGTGTCCACTAGGTGGAGCTGACCCTTCTTGTCCCCGAACCACAGCTGGTTGTTACCGTAGCTCATGTCTAGAGGGTACGTCTCCAGCTGTATAGCAAGATAAACAATCATATATCAACTAATGAGAGAAACTGACAAGTTCTCATATATATCTCATATATATATCTAAATTTCAGTGTAATGTAAACCTCCCTCAGGAGAAAGTTAAAACATCTAGGTGGAAATCGGTGTTGGGTATTCTTTTAATTACCATTTGAATTTATAGATATATTGAGTGAGACTTTCTTGAACTGCTTTGTTGCATTAAAAGCCCAACCATGTTTCACACACACCATGCTGATGAGATCTGAATGACCGAAACAGCTGGTTGCCCATGGTTATGTTTTAGTTTCAAACCATAATTTGGGCCTGATTGAGCATTCTAACATGTTACAGTCATTCCCTACTATATATATAAAGCTAGGTAATATAATTGGGGTTCCAGTGTATTCAGAGATTGCTAATGAGGATATAGAGACTATATTGAAGACCAATCACAGTCTTGACGCAGGACTAACCTTTATAGTCTTAAAGACTTTGTCTGCAACACGATCAAACACACAGATAGTCTTGTCCTCGCTGCCAGTGATGACGTACTTCTCGTCAACAGCGAGACACAGGACGGGCTGCTTGTGACTCTTCCTGGCCGTGACCTGCCCCTCGCGAGTGTCGATCATGTGGATCTTCCTGTCGTAAGCTCCAGCAATGATCTGGTTAGCTTCCATGTGCAGGTCGAGAACAGCTGACGGACATCTGGAACAGTGAATTTGTGAAATGTTACGAGAATTATTTTTGTCCTTACTCATAAATGTTGTTAGCTTCAGGACATGCTAGTTTGTAACCCTCACATGTATCTGGCTTCACCATTGTCATATCAATAACTCACCAAAAGATTAGTGCCATGGGCTTTGTAGCTCAATTTTGTCTTCTTTGATGTTGAAGACGAAAATAAATAGTTCTCCAGATAAATCACAATTGCTTGTCAAGACTTTGCAAAAAACTATGTTTTACTAAAACTATCCAATTCAACTGTGAGGGATATTCCCCATTTCCAGGCCTCAGTACTGTACACAAAGATTTGCAGAAATGTCTGTTTAGCACAATGTGAACGCTTGGGATCTCCTAACTCCTAACAGACCTGCAGGCAAGGATCATACACACAAATGTTCATAGATACTCAACTGTTGAGAGTATATATAGAATTAAGTGTTGTTCCTAGGTGATCAGCTGAGGGGGTCATTTTTGTCAATTCTGAATAGTGAGGGCCCTTTGCAATGATAAAAGTATCCTACTTCTCCAAATTTTGTGGGACACTTTGTCTAAAAGGTGGGCAAATTTCCCCAGGACCCCCTCTAAGAACAACTCTGGCATATCTAACATTCCTACTTGAATTTGTTGGCCAGCACGACCCCGGCCTCCAGGTCCCAGAGTTTGATGTACGTATCCCAGGATCCCGTTGCCAGGATGTTGTCCATTGAGTCCAGGGACCAGATCCAGCCCTGTCAACATTTGAGCTTCATGACAACATCTCTCTTATTCGTTTTTAGACATCCTAGAGTTTTGCTTTCTTATTTCAAGTTTTTTTAATGCATTTTCAAGTGGATATTTGTATAAAATGGATTGTTACAGACCATATTTAAAGGTTAGATGAAATGACATATGGTCACATTCGGATTCTTTGAAAAGGGGCTTCAATTTGACGATTGCTCGATTTTAAATTTCTGAAATCGACCCATAAATTACTTATATACGGCTTTTTAAAAAAATGCCTAATTAAGCCCCGGCGACCAGAATGAAAGTGGGCGGGGGTGGTCGCTGAAGCGCATCGTGTTGTGACGTACGTAGAGGAGCCTCATCATGGCCGCCAATCATAATTTAACGCGTTTTCCCCACTTTTAAACTGCTCATATAAGATAGAAAACTTCATCAAAACAACCCCAATTTTCGATAAATGGATTACTTAACTATTCAACTAGCGATTTCATATGGTTACAACAACTGGGGCGTGCTTAATTAGGGTGCATTCTGCGCTTTTGTATAGTATGTTTGTAGCAATTAATCGCGGAACTAGAAGGGAAAGTATGACAGTTCAAGTGACACTCAAACAAGGGAAGAAGATTATCGCGAGAATCGGGTGAAGAGAGATTAAGTAGCATCAATTGATCAAACTATGTTGAATAATCGGCATGTTAATTTTGTTTTGTATTTATTAATAAATAAATATATATGGTAGGAATAATTTCATATACACTGAACGATTGACTGTTCAAACAAGCGAGACAACATTGCAGATTTATAAATAACATTGTGTATTTAATATAAAAGATTACTGTATTTTAAGTTTGTCAATTAAGATATTCTATGTATGATGTAATGCAATGCAAACCATTTTCACTTCACTTTCATGAATAAATAAAAGAACTGGATTGGTCAACAAGCTCAATGAAATTTACATGAAGATTGCTCTATTGTACACGCTAAACATATACATTATGATACACAGATTGATATAGACAACGAACATTATCGATTAAAAGAATTATGTTACCAGAAGCATTTTAATGCACATCTCATTAATGAAAACGAAATAGTTTAATTAATAGCCTGATAGCTTTTATGTGTCACTTCTGCACATCAACACACAATTCTCAGTTTAGCGGACCGTATAGATGTTTCTTCCAGATCAAAGTGGAGTAGTGTTGTTACAGCAAATTAGTTTACGCAATTAAGAAGCTGAGTATATATATTTGGGAAGGAAGGAGTGTAATTATGTTTGTACAGATAACAAGTTAACTGGACCGATTCAATTATATAACAAATGGCAAGTCGGTGACGAGCATGTCATACATGTTTATTGTCAAACGTCCTGTCTTGGTGACACAAAGGAAATACGCAATAAACATTAACGCGACATTCAGTCCAGATGTTGTCAGCCAATAAAATTACTTTTAGTGTAAAATCGTCATAACTATTTGGTTTTCTATCTTGCCATTTGCAAAAAGACTTTTGCTGAAAGCGGGTTATTATTTGACCATCTTCTGTTTCCAAGTACTGTCATTGATGGAATTATAGGTTTACATTTTGTGTCTAATGAGCATTTGAATATTCATATTGTCCTTTAGGATACGTTTATAAGGTAAGTTTCTTACATTAATTGATGCTCTTGATGAAATGTCAATTTAATACGATGTTTATTTGATTATATTTGATAAACCACACATTTTATCGAAATCTTATTATCTATTAGATTCTGAATGTTTTAATGTGTAATAAGTGATAACTTAATCATAAAATGTAACATTGGGATGCGATGTGTTCGTAGGCGGATTCGTAGACGTATTATTATCGTTGCTAATGAAATTCTTTTGATGTTTTAAAATATGTGGCGAGTTACTTTGATTGTTGTAATGTACAGTTAGTAAATTAGGTTGTCGGTTGATTAACGACGTTTAAAAATAGGATGTTGTGAAGTGCTTTTATTGTCGATGGCTTACAATAGGGCCTACTTCGCCGGCGTGCTTATCTCACGTTTGTTGTTTTATTTTAAACACAAGTATTCTCTAACAAAAAATAACAACAACACCGACTATCTGATTTCGTTGTCTCAACTATACTTCGTTCATATTATCATATCTTGGTTTCATTTTGTCATCTTATATATCATTAGCATTGATTTATCCTATGTCTACGAACGTCTATGAATCCACCGTCTCTCACTAGTTATATCAATTATATTTGATATATATATATAACGATATTTTGGTACATTTGTAAAGTGAAACTTGATAACTAACATTACTCGAACAGTTTACAGCAGAACAGCGATGTGGCATTATTGCAAAGCGTAGATATAACAGATTAACTGACCGATTCCCCAGTGTTTGCCATTGTAAATAGTAAGCGAATGTTTACACCCCGTCCCTTCACGTACGTCACTTCCGGTATCTTCCAACTCTCTAAGCCCCGCCCCATTTTTGGTTTGTTTGTCACGGGTGAAAAGCAGACGATGTTTTTCGGTGTTTTTAAGTCACTCTAGTTTAATATAGGAACAACATATGGATTTTTTTGGGGTCTCGTTTTTCACAAAATAGTCTAATGAACCAATTGCAGTTAAGAATTCAATAGAAAATAATTTATTTCAGCCTTCCTTTAAGCTAAAATTATTGTTTGAATGTAATAATTATTATTACTCAACCGTGGTGAAATCACCAATAAGATAACAATGAGTTGGTTACACACGTGTGATAACATGTGTAAACATTCCGATGATGTCATGTGATGGATGCGTAATGTGTCCACATTTTTCGCTGCTTGTTATAGTTGCCTATAATCAATTAAATTTTTTAAATTGAAAAACTCTTTCAACAAAAACGTTTTTTGTTTTGTTTTGTTTTGTAGGCGTATGACTATGCAGAAACCACCCAATTAGCAATCTATTTTGTTTTAACTGATTTCCCGGTCAGCTGATTGTTGTTTTGACTATTCATTTAGTAAAATATTGATACGTAGAGTTGAGTAACAAATAAAACTCTAACTTCATGGTGATAACAAGGTATAACTAAATTATACAGTCCACTGTCAATAACACTCACCGAATGTGCCTTACTATCACTGTACAACTTCATCTCCGTCCTCGACTCCGGTTTCTCAGGGTCGTACTTGCTGAGATCAAGGATGGTCAGATATCTGTCTCGTGAGCCTGCCGCTAGCAGCTGTCCCTCCTGTCATGAAGAACAAACCATCATAATACAAATACATTAATTTATCTCACTAAAATCATATCTTACTCGATACCAACTTCCCCAACAAGTCATAGCACACACCAGTCTCGTACAAGTTATGACTCGCTGGAAAAGTTGACCGACACTCGTTACTGACTTCGTGAAGATCTAACATGCCCGCCTGGAGTCTCGTGCTTTTTTCTGTGGTTTCACCGTTGGTAAATTTTACCATTCATATCAAATTGTGGTGATGATTTCCTAGCCTCGTAACCTTTATCAATCTCATTAAAATCATACCAGGGCTCGATTTATGAAAAGTTAACCAACTTTCACCAGGTGCAACCTGAGCTTTAGGCCCAGTTGCACCAATCAAAATCTAGTTGCACTCCTTGTGTTGTATTTGCATTGAAAGAAATATGATGCATTTGATTTGAATTATCACTGCTTTTTATAGTCAAACTATAAATGTTTTTAATTTAAAATCAAAGCATTGTACTAATAACTTTGATAAATTTATGATTTTATCTATAGCAGGGGCTATTTTATGTATGGATTTCAATAGTTTAGCGGAAATATTCGAAAGTTTTTATTAACTAGTTACATGTTACAAATGTCTTAAAATGGAGATGATAGAGAGGTTGCACATTGAAAATTTTGGTTGCACTAGTGCAAGTAACAAAGCACTAAATCGAGCCCTGCATATTGTGTTCAACACTCATTTCACGCTAAGTTGAGATCTAACATCGACTGGGCAGGAGACACAAATATACATTATCTCTCTCTCTGTCTCATAGCCTTTTCCTTGGTTTACACCTTTGGTAAATGTAACCATTCACATTGAGTTGTGCTGATGATTTCCTCTTCACTGATTGGCTGGATTGATAAAGGCATGACCCCTCATGACCAAATGGTATCAGTTTTAGGTAGATCTGATTTTAATCATACTGACAAATGAGCTTATGAAACTAAAATGCCATGAAAAGGGCAAAAATCTTCATTCAATTATCACATTAAAAATACCCATATCAGGAAACGGAAAAAATAATTACAAGAAAAATACTTTGTTTGAAAATCAACAACATAATATTATAACAGCATCATACTTATCAAACTTGATTTTCATTGTATAAGTAACAGTATTGGCTTGTTTTTTTAAAAAATGTTCCACATGAAAAACTATTACATTTACTATCACTGCCTGTCAGCAAGTGTATTCTGTGATTCAAAAAAAAAATTCAAAAAAAAAAAAAAAAAAAAATGTATTCTTGTGTATTCGACAAATTAAAAAGAGCACTGTATATAACTATAAGTATGAGGCAAAGTTGTGATTTAATCTGGGTTAGTCTGAGCTAACAACAGACACATGGGGAGTGTCACTACATTATGAGTTAACACTAACTCAAACGAGTGTTGCACTCACCTTCATCAGGTGTACAGCATCCACCGGAGCAAACAAACAGTCTGTGTAGCTGAAGTGCTCTAGATGTGTCTTCTGATTCGTCCACGCTGACCACGCCCCTTCTCGCTCGAAACACGCCTCCTGCCAATCAACGCTATCATCTGAAAATAACAACTTGCAAATAAGTAATCTCGAACAAAGATGTAAATGGATTTGTAAATACATACTGTAATTTTGGGAGGAAAAGAATAAAACAAAGTTTACATAACAGTGACTATTATACTGAAATCTTACAGTCCATTTCAGGTCAGGTTTAATAAACAAAACATGCAGAGTTGTTCCTTGGTGATCTGCGGAGGGGGTCATTTTGACCATTTCGAACAAGTGGGACCCTTTGCAATGGTTAAAGTATCCTAGTTCTCCAAATTTTAAGGGACACCAAACCACAAAGGTGGGCAAATGTCCCCAGGTTCTCCTCTAGGAACAAGTATATTTAAATGGGTTTTTTTCCTCCAATTTTTCATATGTGGAACGCAGATTCCAGGAATTTTTAAAGTTCAAGCACTGAAAAGGGGAGATCACCCATGGGGGTCGTCAAAGTTACATGCAAAAATTTTATTTTTCTAAACGAGAGAGTTCAAACCATTTGAAACCCTCTGGATCTGCTACTGAATGAAGTTTAAAACTGACTCACACTGAACAGGAGGGTAAGTTTTGGGCCATCTTCGGGTAATCCTGGTTCTGAAGTAGGTGTCTCCGGTGAACAGCTGCTCAAACACTTTGCACACTTGTTGCAGGGTGTGAATCACTCGTGCGTCCAGGAAGTCACAGATTCGGATCAGCAGCTCCGGCGGCAGTCTGTCCAGAGTTATCTCATCTTGATTGTACTCTTCATCAGTGTCTATGTTAGTGTCCTTGCACATCTCGTCATCTGAAAATAGGTGTCAGCGTTAGGACTTGAAACTTAGACCCCTAAGATAAGGAAATGTGGCCAGACTTACTATCAGCCAGTGATGGAGATTGTGTGAGTTATATAATAACTTGCAGAGGATGTTGAAACATCACTAATATTACTCTCTAAAATACTACTATACTGAAATGTCTTATAAATTCCTTTACTTTTCGTATTATTCGACTTCCCTATTTAGGATAGCTTATCTACAGGCCATGACCTGTGTATATGGGATTGATTAACTTCCAAACGCAAGGCATAACTCTTGCCAGTTTGCATTACTGGCTGATTTAACCCTTGCGGTATTTCCCTCGCTTTGCTGTGTCAAGATAGTGAATCGCTGCACCAGAAATGCATAGCGAGCCTGGATTTCTTCGCAACACAGATTTTTAAAGGAAATACTGCAAAGCCTAAATCAGCCAGTAATGGAGACTGGCAAGAGTTATGCCTTGCATTGGGAAGTTGGTGATTGATGTGAAATGGCTACTTAAGATGGGTTGGCACTAATTCATTCAGCAGTTGCAATGTTAAACCATTGAATTGCTGAAAGGTGCATTTGTAATCATCAAGCCGTTGGATACGAATTTGTCGACAGCCGTTAGCCAGCGCTCTGTTTGCGTCACTTGACCTCGTTACCCGTCCTTACATATAGACATTACGTAACGGTCTCTACTGCAGTCTTGACATCGATTGGACCAGTCTTCAGTCATCAGATGAAACTAAGTGGGATTGTCAGCTAGTCAGTGTAAATGATGAGTAGTAACTAATTGGATCTCAGCCAACCTAGTAACCCACATAGACATATCCTTCCCCCAATACACACATCCAATCTTGTACATAATGCACAGCAATATCCAAGCCTAGTTCTGTACCTGCAATCAAAATACAGACAGAAAGCCAATAGCGAATACACAATATTTGACTATCATTGCAAAGACAATTCGGATGATAGATAGATGAATCTATTTTCCATATTTTTGGTACTACAGGAATGATATTGGACTCCTTTTACGGACGAATAACGTAACAATCTCCATTTTTCCATAGTAGGCCTACATCGTTTATATTGCACTCCTGTCATGTTCTGTTTAGAAAAACAGTTTAACAGGCATGAATATAGAAACACAATGTATTAGTTCCCTATTCGTTCAGTTTGCAGACATATGGCCAAATGAATATTATGTTTAGCTAATTTAATTAGACTTATATGTTACAAATTAGATAATGTTGGCAATAAAGATTTACACTTGAAGATGCATTAATGCAACATCGCTAGAATTCAGGAAAGAGGATTTGCAATTCGAATCAAAAGATATCCTTACGGTTTTCCTTTGATTCTCCCTCTGGTGGAAAATCCATCTTCACTTTCCTTCACCTTACTCGAGTCTTCGCGAATTTTAATTCAAACAAACTGTTAACACTGTCTTGGAAGGATGCAAAATAAAAACCCAGAGATCATGAATTCAAAACTGGATCCATATGATGCCATTAGTCATAAACGTATATTTATAACCTTTGCAACATACATCTTAGTGTGTCATTCTCTTTTTAAAGAAATATGACAACATTGGCACAGACCGACGTTGTTATGTAAGGGAACATCGGATTGGGTAATTTAGTAAACAGGAAATACGTCATAAATAGTATGACTTATGAGAAAATGGTTGTTTTCATGTATGATATAATCTGTATCAGAAAGATAACATATGTTTCCTTAGAGATGAATTAATTGAGTGCAATTGTTATAGTGATCGGTATATTTTAAATCGATATTTGTTTTATGTCAGAAATCATAATATTACAACACAAGGGAGATAACCATAATATTGACCAATGAAAAGACGTTTTACTCAAAGTCTGAGAATAAAATTACGACGGAATGCAGGCGTTTGTGTTGCTTTTACCTGCATAATATGAAATGATTGTTAAACATTGACCTCATTTATTAATTTGTTGCCATATCCATTTTGGAATATGTCTCTTATATAGACAAATCACTTTCAACGGTAAAACGAAGTGAGCTTGAGTAAGTAACTGACATTGTTCAAAACTGCTTATCATAAACCCACCATTGATATCGCGGCGAAGGGAGGTAACTCCAGTTGGGTAATTTAAAAGTTGTTCATTACATATTCCTCCGCCGCGTTCTGATAATCCAAGATGGCGTGGCAGCCGGAGGAAAGTGGTCTTCAGCAAATACTACAGCTGTTGAAGGAATCACAATCACCAAACACAGCCACGCAGCGAGCAGTTCAACAAGTATCCTTTCTATCTATCTTCATGGTATATTTCTTACACGGTAACGAATAATCCCAAGTTTTCTTCGTCATGTCATAAGTATTTTACCACGTGCTTGTCTCTTTTGCGCCGATACAAATTGTTGTCCTAATGTCAGTTATGAGACATTTCGCAAGATTCTGACGGTCATTCTCTAATGACATTAATATAAGTATCCTGCATGTTGAAAATAACAACCTATGAATTGCTTATCTAAAGGAGTAACGGAGCTCGAGTTCTCACTTTTTTTGAGGTTTTTTTTAAAAACTCTACAACCGTTCTTGATCCTTTTATTCCGACGTTCCACCTGTCATCTATTCGAAGTTCTGATTTAGAAATTTGTGTTGGCTTCATCTAGTTTTCAGCGAAATAATCTTCATTGTTTAATCAGAGGTAGCAGGTTGATGATTTCAGAAGAACAGTAACTTTGGGGAAATTTGAATGAAGCCATTGATGTTCACATATTCTGTTGAAATTTTCCTAAGTCGTGAGGCTCTACCTGTAACCCCACTAAAATTTCCCATGCTCTCGTGGATTTGATTTGTAACCTTGAAACACATGCACATTGAACAGAGTATTAAACTTCTTGAACAATCGAGGAGAGAAGAATGTTATTCTGTAAAAAGTTCTATTTCCTAAATGAATTATTGTTAGAAAGAGAACTAGTGTGCATACTGCCATAATACAGATTTTTAGTTTTAGAGGTTTACCGGAGATAGTCACGGCAAGCATTTACACCGCCTAGCATAATTTCAGCACCAACTTGTCTTTCCACTGTCTCAGTCAATCTTGATGAATCACTTTGTAAAAGTTTTAGCCCAATGCAATTCGTCATTCGAGATGGCCACTGCACGTTGTGATAAGTCTATCATACTAGCTAAAGTAGACTCAAACTTTACTTGTTTGTTAAAAACACGGGACAATACTAGAAAAATATCAGAAATGGTAAGATATTTTCCTACCGTAAGTAGGTTCGTTAACGTTCATTTCTTGGTACAGTCGAAAATAAGGAAATTGACTGGTTTGTAAGCAGGTACGGTCCATCTTGAAGAATGAATGTTAATCTGTGAATGATTTCTTTAGTTTACTGATTTAATTATTTCTTTATTCTTAATCATAATTTTTTTAAGACATTAAATTTAATAGCACTGTACTTGAGAATGTATTGTTGTAAAACCAATACAACACATTAACAATTTTTTAAACAGAACCAGAAAATGTCTTGCAAATAGTTTATATATATAGGAAGACAAATGTTATCCTTTAAATTAGTAATTATTTGTATCAACAAATGAAAAATGTTTTGCGTTGTGACAATATATTTTGTTGAGACAATTGACTAGACAACAGTGCTAAACAATGTTTTTAGATCAAATTCCAATAACATGTCACTACATTACTAAATTATTTTAAATTATCCGGGCTAATCTTTTCTTTAGCTAATTTCCTTGCCAATCACTTGTTGCAAACTATTACCTAGACAGATTCTTAATTATTGTTTTTTCGTATTGAGTATTGTAGATTTTTTAACAACTGTATATGAACATTTTTGAACAATCAAACTTATTTCTAATAACTAATAACATGTCAAAGCTTTTCAGTGATTTGACAAATTAGATTTCTTTTGATGTTTAAAATGAAATGATGAACCTTAATAGTTTCCCTAGAAATTAGAAGAGCTGAATAGGTATCCTGACTTCAACAATTACCTAATTTTCGTCTTGACTAAATTAAAAACTGAAGGTAAGTTGGAATTTATGTTATTATCTTTGTTTAAGCGTGAAGTTTCTCCTGTGATACTGCCAAAGCGGCGTTAAACAATTAAATCGTTCACTCTCCTTTCTGTGACATTCAATTTCATTGTATATTCATTCACTGATTCTGGTTCAAACCATGCTTTAAACTGGATTTGCTGAAAGTTGGGGGGGGGGGGGGGGGGGGCGTTCCCAAAGATAAGACTGAATTACTAGCTATAATATTCCTGTATTACAGTAAGATCTGTACACTTGAATCCAAAAGGATACCACAGATATGTTGAGGATGTTTCTATTGTTTAAAGAGTTCATGTTTTCACATGTTTATTTAGATCTTGATGTTCAAATTTTGCAGATGATCCAACACGGTCTTTGAGTGGTTTGATCTTGAAGAACAATGTGAGAGCTCATTTTGAGAAGTTTCCTCCTGAAGTAACCACATTTATCAAGCAAGAATGTCTCAACAGTATCGGAGATCCCTCGCCTCTCATCAGGGCTACCATTGGGATTCTCGTCACAACCATTGTAGCCAAGGGAGAACTGCGCAACTGGCAGGATTTGCTCCCAACTCTTTGTCAGTGCTTGGATTCAGAGGACTATAATGTCTGTGAGGTGAGTTGCTTTCTTAAAGTATACAGTTTTGTTGGCAGTGCCAGTGTTGTTGCTAGGTGATCTGCTGAGGAAGTCATTTTGGCCATTTCTGAACAAGTGGAACCCTTTGCAATGGTAAAAGAATCCTACTTCTCCAAATTTTAAGGGACACCAAGCCAAAAAGGTGGGCAAATGTCCCCAGGACCCCCTCAAGGAACAACCCATATATATGCATATTTTGATAATTTAAAATATCCCATTACATTAACTTAAAATCCCATTGTCTAAAGCAGAGATGTGATTTTCTAATTGATAGTTTCTCCACATTTTGACACCTGGATTATAGTAGCTATAATTATTATCCTGACAACTCCATTTCCAAGAAATCCCCCATCTGACTTGAACAGTAACAGAAATCAAAAAAAATACCATTGATTTTGTGGCAGTACCAATTTAGAAAGATTAGAGATAGCAGGTCTGATTATTTAAAAAAAAAAAATGTATAATGACTTTAGTTTCCTGATAGATGTGATAAGAGATACTTTTTACAAAAGAGGTCAAATTAGGAATGATATATTCTGTGTATAACCTTACACAGTTCATTCCCAAAACACTGCTTCTTTGACCTGTGTGTCTATTACTCCCAAGTATTCACAACATGATTATCGCATGAGATATGAGCTAGAATTCACCTGAGCGAAGTCTAAACCTAACATTACCATTCTGCAGCATATCAAGGGTAATCTGAATTCTCGGAGGTGAGCTTGCAATAAAGCCTGGTGATGAATTAGATAGATTGTCGCCGTGGAAGGTGCCACATGATTACATTGGCAATTGATTGAGTGGTCTCTATTGATTCAAGGCGGTCTGTGAGAGATTACAGCATCAGTCTGATTGAAATGTTCACCATGACAGCTCCGAGCACCGACCGTCCATCCGTTCCACAAGTGGACGGATCCATGAAGGGTTGTATAGCTTCGCTTCTCATTTGGGCGAATTATTTCAACACTTGTCAAACTGAGCTAGGAATCAATTATTGTGCAGTTGTGCTGATGGCCTCAGTTCCGTTGTGATTTGGCAGTGCATCTGGGTTGACTGATGAATAGATCACTTTTTACCTAAAATTGAGATGAAAGAGAAATAAAAGACTTGAAGTTGGTACTAGACAGTCCTAATACTGTCAAATTACCACTATATGTGTAAGCGTTTTGAATCAAGTAATTTAATGTCTACAATATTATTTTGATGAGGTTTTTGAACAGTTTGAAGTAAAATGAAGCTCTCCCTCCCATTAGTGTTCTAAAGAAAACATTACCAGAGATTCATCAAAGTAGTTCAGAGATAGTGTCTCTCTGTACGCCTGTGAAGGCAAGTTGATGTAACAAAGTAATTTTTTTTTTAAATTTAGTATAATAAAAAAAAATATAATTAATTAGGTTGAAAGAAATACTCCAAGTCAAATGCTTTGATGCTCTATCATCCTATAATTTGCCATGGAGACATTTTATGCAATGGCAGACTGGAATACAAGTGTTTAGACAGATTCGGTAGTTAATGAATAAGCCGGGAGAGCTGGAGTGAGTACTACTATAGATGCATAGAGAGATGGTCTTGCAGTCTCTAAGTGACGATAGCTGTGTTTCCTATCTAGATAGATTAGCCGGCAGGCATCTACACTCTTGAGAAGTGAGGCTTATCTCTACTTGAACTTAATTGGCATATGGAGAAGGGAGCTGTTTGGCTCTTGCGAGGAATAGTATTGATTATTCTGCCTGTCCGTTCTACCACAGCGAGTGACACGGAGACATCCTATATCGGGTCACAGACTCCGCTGATCTCAACATTCCGGCTCCTCCGCATTCCTTTGCTCTACGCTCAACATCTAGTTGCCGATTAGTATTTAATATCTTCTTTTTTTGGCATTCTTTCATATATTTAGAATTTTTTTTGTTGGCTTGTTACATTCTTTCACGGTCAATGAGGAGTTATTGAAAATAGAGTAATATCTTCCATTTCAAATCCATTTTGGATAGAGGTCTTTAGAGACTGGTCAAACATTATTAGTAGATACAAAAAACACGTTAACAGTGAGTATGATCTACTTTCTCAAAGTGTATGGAATAATGATGACATTAAAGTAGGAAACAAAGTTATCTTATACAAACGCTGGTTAGAACAGGGTATTTTATTCGTAAATGATTTACTGGATGAGCATGGTCGATTCTATTCCAGAGAACTACTGCACACCGTATATTCTCTTAAAACAGACTTTCTTCAATATGAGGGAATAAAGCGTGCAATTATCCATTATGCTAAATCATTAGGCATTTATTTATCCGATTGTAAATTATGCAATCCTATATACCCTTTCATTATTAAATGCACTAATACTCTTTTAGGTCATCAGAAACTATATGATATGTTACTCGACTCGCACTTTGTTAGACTCCCATGCTATGATAAATGGGAACAGGTCACTGGTTCTCAATACACTGATTTGGACTGGAAATGTTTTAGTTCGATTGCAAACAAATGTACTCCTAGTACTGATCTAAAATGGCTACAGTATAGAATCATTCACAGAATATTACCAACAAAACATTTCCTCCATAAGATACATTACGTTGATAACGCAAAATGTTCATTTTGCAAAGAATATGAGGAAACTATTTATCATATTTTCTGGGAGTGTAACAAGGTAAAAAATATATGGCACGAATTAAAAATCTGGCTGAACACTGTAGATGTACAGCTCAGTTTTACAATTTCTCAGGTATTGTTTGGAATTAAAGGGAAAAACAATTATGCCTTAAATGCCATGATAATATTAGTGAAAAATATTTTATACACTTGTAGTAAGAGAGGATATACCCCAAATATAGGGTATATCAAAAGACAAATCACGCAATACTATGATATTACAAAATACATCTACGTTAATCTCGACCAGGAAACATATTTTCTCAAGTTATGGTCTATTTTACATTTGTTATTTAGAACCAATGAGTATCGATAATTGATAATCTTCGAACTGTGAACTATATGTATATGTTTTAGATATATATGTATATGAAACGATGTATGTCCCTGAATGTCACCCTGTATGTATACCTGGAAAAAAAAGTGAAATAAAAAAAAAAAAAAAAAAATGAGGAGTTACAGCAGGTTTTAGCACCAAATCAGTTCAGTATTATGTGAAGCAAGATTTTTTTATTGTCTTTTAAGACTGGCACAAAGTTGTAACTTGAACAGGTAACATTGATACCCAGAGTCGGCCGCCACCATGTGACTTAAAGTGATGTGTAATTTGATATGTTACTCGTTTATAATTAACATGGAATTGTGTTTGAAAATACCACCTGAAATAATTAAATATTCTTGATAAGAAAATATTATTGCTAAATTTTGATGTCAAGAAAAAAGTAAACATGGTTTTTGGTAGTGAAAGGGCATATGAGATTTTGGTGAAGGAAACATTTGTGACCATTGACTTAGCAGATAAAAAAGCGAAGAAAAAACCCGGTAAAGACATTCTTCAGTGATTATTGGGTTCAGAAATTGACCAAATTGTTCTAGAGTTGCCAAAGGAATCAGTTTTATACCATGGGTATTCTTGTGTCTGTAGCAGTATGAATACTAATGATTGTGATTGCTGGAGGCGGAATGATAAATCAATAATACACAATGGAATTAATACAGTGTTGTCTGTAACCATGGAGGGTAGCCAATCATCTGTACGGCCAGCATCAATCCTCATCAATACACTAACATGTGGAATCTGCAATCTATCATGATATAATGCCTCTTGTCTGTAGCTTACATTGATAAGAGATAATCTGCATAGCATCTATGAATATGGCAGTATAGACCTGCCTTGGGTTGATGCCAGAACCATGTTTCAAAATTCACTTTTATGACTAAAGTGATTTTAGGAAACATTGTTGTAGTTTTGAAGAATGGGACTTGATGTAAACTTGGCAGGGATTGGAAAAGGCAGGGGCCATGGACCATTGTGCACATTGGATGAAAAAATGGCCTAAACAGTTTGAAATTTTACTATCGCTACAGAGGGGAATGTCCCATTTAAAATTCCCAAAATGACAAAATCCCTAAAATGGCCCATTGTCAAAGGTGTCAAATGCTCTAGTTCAGTTATATTAAAATAGTGTATGTAAACAATAGCTGATGTCAATGGGGCTTCAGTGATGAGTGTTAAAGGAAGGCTGAAATGAATTATTTTCTATTGAATTCTTAACTGCAATTGGTTCATCAGACTATTTTGTGCAAAAAGAAACCAAAAATAAATCCATATGTTGTTCCTATATTAAACTAGAGCGGCTTAAAAACACCCAAAAACATCGTCTGCTTTTCACCCGTGACCAACAAACCAAAAATGGGGCGGGGCTTAGAGAGTTGGAAGATACCGGAAGTGACGTACGTGAAGGGACGGGGTGTAAACATTCGCTTACTATTTACAATGGCAAACACTGGGGAATCGGTCAGTTAATCTGTTATATCTACGCTTTGCAATGAAGCCACATCGCTGTTCTGCTGTGTAATCTGTTCGAGTAATGTTAGTTATCAAGTTTCACTTTACAAATGCACCAAAATATCGTTATATATATCAAATCAAATATAATTGGTATAACTAGTGAGAGACGGTGGATTCATAGACGTTCGTAGACATAGGATAAATCAATGCTAATGATATATAAGATGACAAAATGAAACCAAGATATGATAATATGAACGAAGTACAGTTTAGACAACGAAATCAGATAGTCGGTGTTGTTGTTATTTTTTGTTAGAGATTGTTTGTGTTTAAAATAAAAAAACAAACGTGAGATAAGCACGCCGGCGAAGTAGACCCTATTGTGAGCCATCGACAATAAAAGCACTTCACAACATCCTGTTTTTAAACATCGTTAATCAACCGACAACCTAATTTACTAACTGTACATTACAAAAATCAAAATAACTCACTACATATTTTAAAACATCAAAAGAATAATACGTCTACGAATCCACCTACGAAAACATCGCATCCCAATGTTACCTTTTACGATTTAGTTATCACTTATTACACATTAAAACATTCAGAATTTCATAGTTTATAAGATAATGATTTCAATAAAATGTGTGGTTAATCAAATATAATCAAATAAACATCGTATTAAATTGACAATTCATCAAGAGTGTCAATTAATGTAAGAAACTTACCTTATAACCGTATCCAAAAGGACAATATGAATATCCAAATGCACATTAGACACAAAATGTTAACCTATAATTTCATCAATGACAGTACTTGGAAACAGAAGATGGTCAAATAATAACCCTCTTTCAGCAAAAGTCTTTTCGCAAATGGCAAGATAGAAAACCAAATAGTTATGATGATTTTACACTAAAAATAATTTCATTGGTACATTAGATTTAAACAAGAGTTTTTATTGGATAACTTGATAGAGATATGTTCATTGGCTGAAATTTCTAGACTGAATGTCGCGTTAAGTGTAGTGTGTGTCACCAAGACAGGACGTTGGCAATAAACATGACATGCTGGTCACCGACTTGTGTTATATAATTGAGTCGGTCCAGTAAACTTGTTATCTGTACAAACATAATTACACTCCTTCCTTCTCACATACTCAGCTTCTTAATTGCGTAAACTAATGTGCTGTAACAACACTTCTCCCCTTTGATCTGGAAGAAACATCTATATGGTCCGCTAAACTGAGAATTGTGTGTTGATGTGCAGAAGCGACACATAAAAGCTATCAGACTATTAATTAAACCATTTCGTTTTCATTAACGATATGTTCATTAAAATGCTTCTGGTAACATAATTCTTTTATTCGATAATGTTCGTTGTCTATATCAATCTGTGTATATGTTTAGCGTGCACAATAGAGCAATCTTCATGTAAATTTCATTGAGCTTGTTGACCAATACAGTTCATTTATTTATTCATGAAAGTGAAGTGAAAATGGTTTGCATTCCATTACATCATATATAGAATATTTTAATTGACAAACCTAAAATACAGTAATCTTTTATATTAAATACAAAATGTTATTTATAAATCTGCAACGTTGTCTCGCTTGTTTGAACAGTCAATCGTTCAGTGTATATGAAGTTATACCTACCATATATATTTATTTATTAATACATACAAAACAAAATTAACATGCCGATTATTCAACATACTTTGATCAATTGATGCTACTTAATCTCTGTTCACCCGATTCCCGCGATAATCTTCTTCCCTTGTTTCAGTGTCACTTGAACTGTCATACCTTCCCTTCTAGTTCCGCGATTAAATGCCACAAACATACTATACAAAAGCGCAGAATGCACTCTAATAAAGCACGCCCCGGTTGTTGTAACCATATAAAATCGCTAGTTGAATAGTTTAGTAATCCGTTTATCGAAAATTGGGGTTGTTTTGATGAAGTTTTCTGTCTTATATGAGCAGTTTAAAAGTGGGGAAAACGCGTTAAATTATGATTAGCGGCCATGTAGAGGCTCCTTCACGTACGTCACAGCCCGATACGCTTCAGTGACCACCCCCGCCCATTTTCATTCTGGTCGCCGGGGCTTAATTGGGCACTTTAAAAAAAAAGCCGTATATAAGTTATTTATGGGTCGATTTCAAAAATTTAAAATCTAGCAATTGTCAAATTGAAACCCCTTTTCAACGAATCCGAAAGTGACCATATGTCATTTCATCTAACCTTTAATTATTGATACACCAATGGGTTGTGAACTGATCTAGATCTACATGTTAAGGAGAAGTCATGCTGAGAAAATAAACGTGACTACAATTATTTCTGTGTTGATGTCTCGATGAATTCTCTGAAAATGGAGAGCCGTCACCATTAAACATAAATTATGCTGATATTAAGGTTAGCTACTACCCACTGTAACCTCAAATATAGAGGATATCTGTCTTTTCTTGACTAATACCATGTTTATCTGATCGAGTGAGGTAGAAAAGTTATATTTTCACGATGAGATAAACATGGTATTTGTCAAGAATTGACGGATATTCTATTTATTATATGATGTTATCCTTGTAATTACGTCCGAAAAGGGTCGTTTTCACGTTGATCTGCTGCTAGGAACCGCCTGTCACCACGGTAACAATGTGACGTCATAAGCTAATTCGCTGCGTCAGACCATTGTTTTATGACGTCAAATTATATCAGTCACTGGTAGCAGTGAAAATATAAATTATTTTCACTGTAGCTTAATTTCACTGATAAATCCTGGTATTTCATTGCTCGTCATTAATAAAGACAGATATTCTTTTATAGATTGAAACCTACTTCTGTCAGTCAGTCAATGTTTACTAAAAGCTCAATTTCACGTTTTCAGTTTTGTGTTAAAGAATAGATAAAAAGATATATGGTCAAAATCGGATTCATTTAAATAGGATGTCAATGTCAATTTGATAATTCCTCGATTTTAAATTTCTGAAATCGGTCCATAAAGACAGTTTTTTTTTTAAACGCCTAATTTAGCCCCGGCGACCAGAATGAAAGTCTGCGGGGGAGTGGCCCCTGAAGGGATGACTTTTGTAACGTTACTGGAGTAATCTGATTTTCGGCGATAGTCATAATTCAACGTAATTTCGTAACATTTTGATTGTTAATTTCACTAACAAATCTTCAATCAAACGACTTAAATTTTCCATTAATCGAATGTATAGATATCCAACTAAGTAATTCCGCAGATGACAATTACATAATTATTGCATAAACATGTGTTTTTGGCGATTTAACACCCCTCATAAATTCATTTTGTGGCAGTGATAATCGTCATTATTTAACGAGGCTGCGCGGAGCGTGTCTGTCAGCCGGTCACAGACGACCTGTCGTGGTTAATCAGTCGCTCAATAATTCTTCTCAAAACGTTTCCCGGCAGAAATCGCGGTATTGTTAAAATGGGTAAATTAAATAGTCTTAATAATCAATTGCAAGTGTATATTGTCTCGATTTTATGCTAAATTTATTCCGATATACAATATACGTAGAGATACTCATCTGTCATTCTAGAGAAAAATGCATTTCACCAGATCTTTAATAACCATGGTGTTATAATTTACGTATCTATGGATGAAAAGTAGCATAATCAATAGAAATTATTTTGAAAAAATATAATTTATTTCAGAACTGCCTTTCAAAGATATTGAATAGATTCATTCAATGAAGTCAGAAAATTATGAAATGTTCGCTTAATTTCTTAGCATACCAAGTCTATCAAGAAATCATTTGTGTGAATACTGCAAATCCGGTGTCGGAGTATATGGACTAATTTCGATGTGTACTTTCTTGTCCCAGGAGACGTGAAAGGCTCCCGCTCACTCACTAGCTTGGGTATTGATTTTCTTGATAAAAGCTATTTACTGGAGCAGCCATCTCCTTTGCAAGCCTGAATAATTTATTGAACCTCTGCAGTTGGATGTGGTCTTGCTTCCAATTTACTCAGATTATATGTCTTACGATACTAAATTCTTTATTAAAGCATAGTGTCTGGTTACAAAGCCTTTGCTCAATACATATCTGCTTTCGAATAGAATAATTAAACTGATCAAGGACTATGTATGTTCTTATTTATAACATGAGTAATAGAATTGCTGATTTTATACTTTGATTGAAAATTGAAAACTATTTTCTGTAAGTGAATGAGAGTAATTAAATATTTTGCAGTTGCTCTGTCTGTATTAAGACAGACCAAGAAGATACAATAGAAACATCACAAACACCAAGCTCGAGCATTTGCTCCCTATTTTTTCAGTTTGCTCCCTGCAATTTTAAGGAGTACAAATGCTCCTTGGCAAAGTTTAGGGTCCACTTAAACAAATCTGGGATTTTTTTCCACCAAATTTAACTAGTATCCATCACAATTGCTTCAAAATGTTATTGAATATTAGCTATCTTCTCTGCTTAAATTAAATAATTTATAGTTCATTTCAGAATTCTTACTTAATATGTGCTCCTTGCAATATTACAAATGGCGAATTAGAAAATATATCTTAAAAAATGTAAAATATATGCTTCAGTGCCTTCATTAAATATTTGTATATTGCCTGAAAATTGTTGATTTAACACTCCTGGGTAAATTAAAATTTGCCCGTCATCATTTTCAGAGTTTAGTTGAAGAATGGAATATGACTGGTCTCTAAGTTCTGAAATCAATTCTGCATTTATTCAAGTATGCCATTTTCAGGCACTAATTTCAACATGTATTTCAGGGAGCGTTTGGTGCTCTGCAGAAGATCTGCGAGGACTCGGCGGAGGCGCTGGACAGTGATTTAGTGAGTCGCCCACTCAACATCCTCATCCCAAAGTTCCTGCAGTTCTTCAGACATCAGAGTCCTAAGATCAGGTATAAACAGATAATACTGAAGGACATTTGTTGTTGGTCAACATTTTTGACTCGCCGCTAATGGCTGCGATACTGCTGAAGCAACGTTAAGCAATAACTCACTCACTCCAAATTTTGGAAATTAGATCCCACTGCCCAAGCAACTAATTAATATTAATATTCCATGATAAAGTTGATGAGTTTGGCCAGATGGAATTAGTTTGGGCTTTACTTCAGTTCACAACATCAAATTGCTAGTACTTTAATAGTTAATTTTGACCTCTACATCAAATAAATTTATTTCTTGTATATGTTTAACAATATTTTTATGCTTAAACGTTAGTTTCATGTCATGACAGGCATTTTCTGAGAGCATATATGTAGGGCCTACTTTTATAGTCAACCTTTTGTTCTAACCCATCATCATGTCAATGTATTGCTAGTTTGAATTGTCCTGAAATAGACACCATACGGTTCAAACTTTTGGGACTTCTCACCGTCTATCTTCCATTTCTGTATGAAAATCAGTCAGATAGGTTTATTTTTGTCTTTGGCACTGTTACAAACTTGACCTTTGTTAACAGATCTCATGCGATTGCGTGTGTGAACCAGTTCATCATCAGCCGAACCCAGGCTCTTATGCTTCACATCGATACCTTCATCGAGGTGAGTTGTCCTCAATATCTCCACATTTAAGAAATAGAAGACGAGTTGGCGGGCTTTTTTTTCGTTGAATAAAACATAGCAGGGAGCATAAAACACCAAGGGCGCAGCCCTGAGTGTTTTATGCTCTCTGCTATGTTTTATTCTATGATAAAGCACAAAAACGAGTCTTCTATTTCTTATATTAGATGCCCTTAAATAGTTACTCGCTTTTCTATAAAAAAAAACGCAAAGATATAATGTTTGCATAACGATTTATATAATTTTTAGCTCATCAGGCCTGAAAGGCCCGATGGGCTTATGGCATGGCATGGTGTCCGGCGTCCGTCCATCCGTCCGTCCATCCGTCCGTCCGTAAACTTTTCGCTTTTTCGACTTCTTCTCCAGAACCAATGACTCCACAGAGCTGAAATTTTATGTGCAGACTCCTTGGCCAATGGGGATTCTAAATTGTAGTTTTTGTGACCCCATGACCCCAAATGGGGTCACAGGGGTCACATCCTTAAAAACCTATTTTCATCTTCTTCTCCAGTTCCAATAGGTCTAGAGAGCTGAAAAGTTGTGTGCAGACTCCTTGGGTAATGTGGATGTTAAATTGTAGATTTCGTGACCCCGTGACCCCAAATGGGGTCACAGGGGTCACATCCTTAATAACCTATTTTCATCTTCTTCTCAAGTTCCAAAAGGTCTAGAGAGCTGAAAAGTTGTGCGCAGGCTCCTTGGCCCATGGGGATTCTAAATTGTAGATTTCGTGACCCCGTGACCCCAAATGGGGTCACAGGGGTCACATCCTTAAAAACCTATTTTCATCTTCTTCTCAAGTTCCAAAAGGTCTAGAGAGCTGAAAAGTTGTGTGCAGACTCCTTGGCCCATGGGGATTCTAAATTGTAGATTTCGTGACCCTGTGACCCCAAATGGGGTCACAGGGGTCACATCCTTAAAAACCTATTTTCATCTTCTTCTCCAGTTCCAATAGGTCTAGAGAGCTGAAAAGTTGTGTGCAGACTCCTTGAGTAATGTGGATGTTAAATTGTAGATTTCGTGACCCCGTGACCCCAAATGGGGTCACAGGGGTCACATCCTTAATAACCTATTTTCATCTTCTTCTCAAGTTCCAAAAGGTCTAGAGAGCTGAAAAGTTGTGCGCAGGCTCCTTGGCCCATGGGGATTCTAAATTGTAGATTTCGTGACCCCGTGGCCCCAAATGGGGTCACAGGGGTCACATCCTTAAAAACCTATTTTCATCTTCTTCTCAAGTTCCAAAAGGTCTAGAGAGCTGAAAAGTTGTGTGCAGACTCCTTGGCCCATGGGGATTCTAAATTGTAGATTTCGTGACCCCGTGACCCCAAATGGGGTCACAGGGGTCACATCCTTAAAAACCTATTTTCATCTTCTTCTCAAGTTCCAATAGGTCTAGAGAGCTGAAACGTTGTGTGCAGACTCCTTGGGTAATGTGGATGTTAAATTGTAGATTTCATGACCCCTTGACACCAAATGGGGTCAGGGGTCACACCCTTAAAAACCTATTTTCATCTTCTTCTCAAGTTCCAAAAGGTCTAGAGAGCTGAAAAGTTATGTGCATACTCCTTGGCCCATGGGGATTCTAAATTGTAGATTGTGTGACCCCGTGACCCCAAATGGGGTCATAGGGGTCACATCCTTAAAAACCTATTTTCATCTTCTTCTCCAGTTCCAAAGGGTCTAGAGAGCTGAAAAGTTGTGTGCAGACTCCTTGGCCCATGGGGATTCTAAATTGTAGATTTTGTGACCCCGTGACCCAAAATGGGGTCACAGGGGTCACATCTTCAAAAACCTGTTTTCATCTTCTTCTCCATTTCCAAAAGGTCTAGAGAGCTGAAAAGTTGTGTAGAGACTCTTTGGTCAAAGGTTATTCTTAATTGTAGGATTGGTGACCCTGTGACTCCAAATACAGGTCACAGGGGTCATGATCTAAAAACCTATTTTTTGCTTGTTAACAATGTATTACTTGAGATAACTTAGATATTCAACCTTAGATAATAAATAAAATCCTGATGAGCTACAGAGCCCATGGCTCTATTTTTAATACTTACCCTACTTTTACTAGTGCATATTACCTATATGATCCGATGAAGGATTGAAAACGTGACTGAGACAGGATCCTAACGTAACTGTAGTGAAGTGTAGACAGACTGGCTCTAGGGCACGTCACTACCCGGAAGTGTAGTGCAATCCACATAGCTGCGTGCGCAGTGATATGAAAACCTCACATTTCCTATATCGCACCTGCATTACGGACGTGTATTTGAGACGGGAATTTTTCTCTTTTCTACCTATTTATCTACCTAAACCGTGTGGTTTAGTCATTGGTATGTCTTTTCTCTATTTTTGTATTGTGAAGTGTAACAAGCGTAGTTTTCACCTACCTCGTCGTAGAATTTTTTTCTTCATTCTTCGAGAACGATGTTTTTCTTCGCTCATGTCGCCATTTGCATTGGCTTTCGTGAGGAATTTGACTTCTGTTTTTATGCTACGCAGCCTACTCTACCGTTTTATCGTGTTTTCTAACACTTTTACGTGTTTTGGTAGCTATTTTCGTTGTTTTTCTTCGGAGCACGTTTTCGCTGGCCATTCAAAATGGCGGCCTCCTTCGTCTTGCTCGATTTGTTGAGTATTTGACCATGGTGCCCCTCAGGATGACTCTTGTTCTAGGCTGTCAGATGCGCCACAAGGTTCTTATAAAGTGCAAGACGTTAGGTTGTTGTCTGTGGATAGAGAGTTGAAGCGGATGTTGAAACCTCTCTCAGCTATCGCCTCTGCCGCTGATGCCCTCACGCAGGACCTTACGGAGGAGAACCCATCGAGGATGGATCACCAGTCCACAATGTTTAGGTGGGTGTCCAACTCTGTGTCAGTCGTTGTAGACCACGTTCGCTCGGCTATGGCTTCAACCACTCTTATCCGTAGGAACGGTCTTCTTGCCCCCTGCATCTGGGAAGAAGAATTCAAGAAATCACTGATAAGAGCTCCTCTCTCCACTCCTACCCTCTTTGCGGACAAGATACCGGAGGTGTACAAGGAACATGCTTCGCTGGCACAATCAGACTTCACTTTTCGTGCCATCAAGTCTCTGTCAACAGCCTTCGTCCCCAGAAACCCTAGGGCCAACCAAACCTATGTGGGGAGACGCAATTCCGTCAGGCTCGCTCAACGTGGAGCTCGTGGTGGAGGACGAGGCAAGTCAGGTAGGGGAGGCTACATCCCTCAGAGACCTCGCCCCGATTTCGATCAGCCAAAAACTCCCAAGACCCCAGCCTACAAGAAACGCCGTTGAAGCGTTGGACATGCACGACTGGTCTCTCCCGCCTCCAGTCGTCCCGTACCAAACTACTCCCGTAGGCGGGAGACTAGGGATCTTCTGGCCAAACTGGACAATCCTAGAAGATCCCTTTGTCACCGAAATCCTCAGGGTTGGATACAAAATGCCAATCTCCAACCCTCCGCCTCTGACCACCCTGCCCCGGTCACGCGTGTACTCGCCGACTCAGATCGTTCAGTTGTCTTCCAACATCGAGACACTGTTGGAGAAGAAAGCAATAGAGGTGGTCCCAGACCCCAGCTTCTCCCCAGGATACTACTCCCCAATCTTCCTGGTTCCGAAGAAGAACTCAGACAAGATGCGGATGATACACAACATGGCTTTATTCAACGATCTGTATATGCCAGAGCCTCCGCATTTCACAATGGTTACCCTGGATCTACTGCGTTCCAAGCTTCAACCCAACGATTGGCTGGTCAGTTTAGATCTTCAGGACGCTTACCTTCATGTACCAATTTTCAAGCATCATCGGAAGTACCTCAGATTCCTCTTCCAAGGGGTACATTATCAATGGAAGGTTCTTCCGTTTGGAATCTCTACGGCCCCGTGGCTTTTCACTCGCATTACGTCTCCGATCGCCAGGTTTCTCCATCTTCGGGGGATAGAGTTCGACCCCTATATAGACGATTGCCTGATGAGCCACGGGGACTCAACAGTTTTACACAGACAGACCCTATTTACCTTGGACCTGCTGCGACAGTTGGGATGGCTTGTCAATTCAGAGAAGTCGCAACTAGTCCCATCCCAGCAGCTGACGTTTATAGGAGGTCTGTTCTTAACCAACATGGATCTTCTCCGAGTACCCCCAGACAGGTGGGAGAAGATAGAGCGTTTAGCGTTGCAGGGTCTTCGTCAGGCTTTGTCGGTTCGTCAGTGGCAGTCCCTTCTAGGCCTTCTGACTTCGGCTCAGGCCCTCACTCTCAGAGGTCGTCTCATGGCGCGCCCTCTGCAAGTGTTTCTGATTCCTTTTTGTCAAGAGGACGACCCCAGGGAAAGCCTTTGGCTTCCACTGCATCTACACCGTTACCTCAGGTGGTGGACGATCCCATCGAATGTTTGCGAAGGAGTCTCTTTGACAGAGTTCAGTCATCATCACGAACTGTTTGTAGACGCTTCACATCAAGGGTGGGGAGCCCACCTGGGTCAGCGGACGGCAGCAGGGTTGTGGGCGCAACATCAAGTCAGTTGGCACAGCAACAATCTCGAGTTGCAGGCAGTCATCTTAGCAATCGAGCATTGGATCGGAGTCCTCAGAGGCTCTCGGGTTCGTATAGCCTCGGACAACTCGACAGTGGTTTACCTGATCAATTTCCAGGGGACGACTCGGTCGCGCCAGTTATTGAAGCAGACTTTCCAACTGTTCGAGTTGGCAGACGCCAACCACGTTTTGATCAGGGCTCGTCATATCCCGGGTTGCAGGAACATATTGGCAGACGCTCTGTCCAGACCGGACAAGCCATCACCAACGGAGTGGATGCTCAACCCGGAAGCTTTCACCCTGATTTGTCAGCAACACCATCGTCCTCTGATGGATTTGTTCGCCACAAGATTCAACAACCAGTTGCCAACTTATGTCTCTCCCCTTCCAGACCCGATGGCGTGGGCAGTGGACGCTCTGTCCCTGTCTTGGGACGGTCTGGACGCGTTCGCGTTTCCACCTCCAATTCTGTTGCCAAAGGTTCTGGCCAAGATCAGGGAGACCAAGATGATGAATCTGCTTTTGGTCGCTCCCTTTTGGCCGGCCAGAACTTGGTTTCCAGAACTTCGTCTTTTAGCAGAAGGAGAACCAAACCCGTTGCCCCCGTGGCCAAACCTCCTTCTGCATCCTCACAGTCGGCAGTTACATCCAGACC
The DNA here is from genome assembly GCA_936450465.1 of Gibbula magus. Lineage (NCBI taxonomy): Eukaryota > Metazoa > Mollusca > Gastropoda > Trochida > Trochidae > Gibbula > Gibbula magus. The sequence continues at coordinate 87,342,255 of OW388292.1, read as the reverse complement.
CGCAACGATTTCATCTGTGCGTTTGGACCATCTGCAGAAGACTCTAAGGGATAAGGGGTACTCAGCGCCTGTAGCCAGCGCTATTACTGGAGCACATCGGCCTTCAACTAGAGCCCTTTATGACGATAAGTGGCTGTCGTTTGAGAATTTTTGCAGATCCCATAAGCAAGATCCTTTGTCAGCTTCACCACAGTTTCTGGCAGATTTTTTGTTCCATCTTCGATCGAAGAGGCACCTCAAGGGTGGAACGATTTCTACCTATCTTTCGGCCCTCAATTCAGTTCTCGCTGTTAAAACAGACAGGAAGATTTCTAAAACTCCGGAACTGATAGCCATGCTGAAGTCCTTTAAGCTGGAGGACCAGAAAGTCAAGTTTCGCCCTCCAGCTTGGGATCTGAACCTGGTCCTGAAGAACCTTCGTGGAGCTCCATATGAACCTCTGTCGGAGGCCTCTTTTGAGAACCTCTCCAGGAAGACGGCGTTCCTACTTTCTTTGGCAACAGCTGCCAGAGTGAGTGAACTACACGCTATTGATGTTACGAGGGTCCGGTTCGAGCAACGGCGTCATGGCTCAGTGCATCTAGGTTTGCTGTGGGATTTTGTCGCGAAAAACCAACTGCCTGGTCAACCTGATAGAGCGTTTGTGATTCCGCCGTTGTCTTCGATTGTGGATGAGTCAGAGTCTGAAGAACTCTCTTTGTGCCCAGTCCGTGCCCTGAAGGAATACATCTCCCGGTCTACTGACAAGAGGGCTGGGCGGAAGAGGTTGTTCATTCCTTTCTCTTCTATGACTAAGGGAGAGGTAAACCGGAACACGTTGGCCTTATGGCTTCGGGCAACTATCCTGACAGCTTACGATGCAGCAGGAATTCCTCACCCCTGCGCAAACAACCCGCATGAGATTCGAGCTCTAGCTTCAACAATGGCACTTCACAGGAACTGTTCCGTGCCTGACATCATGAAGGGTTGCTTTTGGAAATCTAACACAGTGTTTGCGAGTCATTATCTGAGAGATGTCTCCGTGGAGGATGTACAAGGCCTCCAGTCGTTTGGACCTCTCGTAGTGGCGCAGCAGCTCACTGTGCCCTCCTCGTCGTAGGTGAGTTATTCTTGGTGGATTTAGGACTATTTCTCGGACCGTCGAGATCTCTCCTTTAATCCTTTTTTGTGGTTTCATTTTCTGATTTGGGTTTCCTGTTTGTAGGATTCCGCTCAGTTGCCACGTCCTGCTATTACTAGTGCTTTTGGGGGTCCTCGCTGTTGGTCCTTTCCCTCCGTCCTACTGTTGAATCAACATGCACTAGTAAAAGTAGGGTAAGTATTAAAAATTTGTTAAAATCTAAATATTTTAGATATTTAAAAATACTTACCCTACTTTTAGGGTTTATACCCACCCATCGTTGGATCAACTACCTCCCCGCATCTAGGACCTCGCTCGGACTGACTCTAGGAAATGTGAGGTTTTCATATCACTGCGCACGCAGCTATGTGGATTGCACTACACTTCCGGGTAGTGACGTGCCCTAGAGCCAGTCTGTCTACACTTCACTACAGTTACGTTAGGATCCTGTCTCAGTCACGTTTTCAATCCTTCATCGGATCATATAGGTAATATGCACTAGTAAAAGTAGGGTAAGTATTTTTAAATATCTAAAATATTTAGATTTTAACAAATTTGAAAATATTAATGCCTCCCGTCGTAGAACACATTCTCTAGCATTGGACAATCAAAGTGACGTAAAATATGACGTCACTTGCTAAGCGAAGCTCTAACTGTCGTCTTAAATCACGAGCATGTTTTATTGTCTCATAAAGCACGCTGTTGGTCCCATTGACCGCTTGTGTTTTATTGCCGTAGGTATCTTATATAACAAATTAAATAAAATGAATTAGTAAAATTTACCTTTATAATATGCACATTTTTATATTCTGGTTCAAAGAAATGAGTCAAATTCCAAATAGAGTATTTCTGTCAAGAGCTTGCAATTTTCAAAATATTTATTTCTCTGAATAAAATGGAAATCATAATGAAAAGTTTTGTATAGGCGCATTTGAAATCACATCATGGGGTAAATTTCTGAAAATAATGTTATACATATGAAAACATCTCTTTATGTTCAAATTCATTTTGATAGCCACATGGCATTGAGGGCTTTCTCCCTGCCATAATACTAGCAGCCGTTATATAAGTGAACTACTCTTGAAAGTGGCGTTAAACCCAAACTCACCTCACCTCGCCTCACCTCAAATTCATTTTGGTCAGAAAATTTTGGAGTGTTCTTAGGAAAATCTAGAATTAGTGTGAACTCATTCATGTTTAACAAGCTAACCACCAAGCATGCATTTCAGAACCTGTTTTTCCTGGCGACGGACGAGGACCAGGAAGTAAGGAAGAACGTATGTCGTGCTCTAGTCATGTTGGTGGAGGTGCGCATGGATCGACTCATGCCTCACATCAACAACATCATAGAGGTATGTGCAAAAGTCATTTGTGCAGGATTTAAGTCAGCTTGGTTTATAACATGTAAGCTCACAGACTAGCAGTTTATCTCTGGAAAGTCATTTCCTTGGTTCACCCAGAACTTTATCAACTTTATGTCCTCTCACTTCTCATGGATTTCCTTCTTGCAGTACATGATGCTGCGCACCCAGGACACAGACGACAGCGTAGCGCTGGAGGCGTGTGAGTTCTGGCTCTCTCTCGCAGAGCAGCCCATCTGTAAAGACGTCCTGGCTGCGCACATAGAGAAGCTTGTACCTATACTCGTCAAGGGGATGAAGTACTCAGAGATAGACATCATACTGCTGAAGGTAGGATATATTATGGACTGAAGAGTTGATCACTGGCTGCTGTGTAATTCCCTGAAATTGTTGTCGGCCTTCTTGAGGGATTTAGAAGTTGAAAGGATGAACCAGAAGTCGTTTCTCTATTGCATGCATGGAACCTTTAAGTGCAAATACTAACATCGTTAACAAGCAAAGGAAGTTGTTAATCGACAGACCTTTTTCTTCTCATAACCAATATAATTCCTTTTTAAAAAAAAATTCTTCTTGTGGTTCAATTCTAGAACAATTTTAGTTTTGTACCAAAGTGCATCATTTGAGTTAAAAAATCAACAATTTATTTCCAGAGTAATGAAAAAGTATGCCAAGGACCAAACACGATATAAATAAAAAAAATTGTTGAAGATGAAATTTCAATGTTACAGTGACTTATACAAGATGAGTCAGTGTTAAAAGATTCAAAATAAAAGTTGTTAGATTTATATAACTTTAAACAACTCCTCTGCAGGGAGATGTTGAGGAAGACGAGATGATCCCGGACAAGGAGTCGGACATCAAACCTCGCTTCCACAAGTCGAAGACGCACAGCCAGAAACACCAGGAAGGGGATGACGTATGTGTAATTTCTTGTTTAGATTGGTGATACATTGGTAATGGATTGTTACAAAAATGGATCTTTCATCAAGAACGTTCCATATCTTCAGCAATGTAAAAGTTGTTTGCATATAAAGTTTGATAACAGTGACCAGCTCAAAAGGATCAATTAGTATGTTTGAAAGACAAAAATCATGAATAGTGTATTCAAATTTCCATTGTCTTACAGGACCCTTATTTTGTTCAAACACTGTGATATGAATGTTATTCCTTTAACTTCTTTGTGTTAGAAGACAGTCTTGCTATCATTTGTACATGGTGTTTATATCACTGACCGTGTCTATTTCAGGATGGGGAGGGATCTGACGATGGCTATGATGATGATGACAGTTTGTCAGATTGGAATCTCAGTGAGTATCAATTGACTTCTCTAAGAATGTGAATGCTTTGACATTGTTGAGGAATGATTAAGAATACCAACATTGATCATGCAAAATGATGCATATTCTGTAATCGTATTATGACCTCAACAATCAATAATCTAGACGACATTACCTCGAAAGTCCTCATTATCCTGTTAACTCAAACATTTTGCTTTCAACCTCTTCTTGAATATATTTCACTTCCAGATATATATCCCATTCAAATTTCCATATATATATGTTGTCAGTCTTAATAAAATCAACCCTGTTCCAAGAAAGGTTAGTTACAATATATAATTGTCTTTATCGAGATGCTGTCTGATGATGCAACACTGTTTTATGTTATGGAGCATGTTAAGTCAGCCAATCAAAAGTCTTCCAACAAAAGCCTTTGGTACAAAAAGCAAGTACTGCCACGATCCATCTGTTCGTCTTTATCATTACTTGTCAAATGTGTAAGCAAGTGATTGTAAAGGGTGGCTTCTTAAAAGCTACAATGCTATTAGGCTTCTCCTGCGCTAAACTAGTATGAGAACATTAGAAGCATCCTCGCCACACTGGGGATAGGAATCACTGAACAATGTTTCATTATGTTCATTCCTCTGATTTTAATCAGTGATTTGTCAGTATTCTACCCTCTTCTGGACATTCAGCTATTATGACAAAATCCTTAATGCAGGTAACATTGTCAACACACTTGATTGTGTTCCTAACCCAAAGATATCTATAATCAACTTTCTCTCCCTGCTGTTGTCAACTTCTCAAAGTTTGTCTAAGATTGATAGCTTTTTGACATTGAGGAATGATTATGAAGATCTACATTGATCATGCAAAATGATGCATATATCTGTAATCGTATTATGACCTCGTCACTTCTTCAGTTACCCCATCTTCCATGATCGTTAAACTTCTCGTATGCTTTACCTTACACACCCTTATTGTCAATAACAAAGTTTCAGCTATCATTTGAAAGATCTATTCCGATCCATGTATTCTATTCTTTGAGCTAAACCTAATCTTGTCATGTTTCAGGGAAGTGTTCTGCAGCGGCGCTGGACGTGCTAGCGAACGTGTTCCATGAGGATATCTTACCGGTGTTGCTTCCCATCTTGAAAGAGACTCTGTTCCACTCAGACTGGGAGATCAAGGAGTCTGGCATCCTTGTGCTTGGTGCCATCGCGGAGGGTTGTATGAATGGAATGATTCCTCACCTCCCAGAGCTCATCCCATACCTGATCCGTTGTCTCTCCGATAAGAAGGCCCTCGTCAGATCCATCACGTGTTGGACGCTCAGTCGTTACGCTCACTGGGTTGTTGGGCAGCCTCATGAAAACTTTCTGAAACCACTAATGGAAGAGGTATTGTGTTCTCTTCTCTTTTGGTTGTTGAAAGAAATCCAACATTTTGATTGAAATCGATACTGATATCTTATTTTGCTTGTATTTTTACCTGTAGTGATCCTCATGTATAATTTGGTTACTACAGCGAATGGCCATATTATTACATTATGTGACATACTTCCCATAGATTAATGTTTTAATTAGCTGTTGCAAGTTTTCATTTTCATGAATATGTTGTTTGTCAATTGATTCTGAAATCTTGACCAAAAATAATGGAAATCATATCAACATGATTTCCATAAGTATTTCTCTACATATTATCAAACAACACATACAACATGCCGATTAGGTTTATCATGGCCGTCAATGGGACATTGAAATCACAAGTTGTAAATAGAATGTTTAAAAAAGTGTCATTTCAAAACTAATCAACTGACAGATGAAAGGTAATTATGTACATGTAGCTGAAATGTTTAGCAAGCTGTCTGCATAACATGACCATAAAGGGACCTCCACTTAATTTATTATATCATTCTTGCAACAGCTAATTGACATGCAAGTCTTTTGGAATAATATGGCCACCCACTGTTGATAGGTTTTCAGGCTCCACATTTTAAACAGACATGAAGAGACACTATCTTAGAAATTTAATCTAAATCTTTATCATCATGTACTTGTCTGAACATTGAAAACAGAAAATGTCATCACATAAAATATTTTCTTTTTGTGACCAGCTCCTGAAGCGAGTGTTGGACGCCAACAAGCGAGTGCAGGAGGCAGCATGTTCAGCGTTTGCTACCTTAGAAGAGGAGGCCTGCACAGAGCTTGTGCCATACCTCGGCTTCATCCTAGAAACTCTTGTCTTTGCTTTCTCTAAATATCAGGTAAATATATATCTTATTCTCGGATCCTATAACATCCATTTTAACAGCTTTTACAGAAATCTCATACTGTTTTGTATTCATATTGACATTTACCTATATAATTGTTTCTGTAATTTGCATAATTTATGTCTTTATCAATTTCAGCACAAGAACCTGTTGATATTGTATGATGCTATCGGCACACTAGCAGACTCTGTCGGCCACCATCTCAATAAACCAGTGAGTCAAACTACAAACAATAACTTACTAAAATGTAATCATAAGTATTGTCCAATAACCTAAAAGAAAGACCTGTTTGACATGGCAGTGATGATGAAATAATGAACTCTCTCTTACTGATCCTCTTGAAGACAACTGTTCTCTGATGCTGCCTGTTGATCAGCTAATTAAATGGACACCTATCACGCAGTGTGACTGCACAACTTAGAGTGAAACACTAACTCCAATGCTTACTTCCAGGAATATGTGAACATGCTGATGCCACCACTCATCCAGAAATGGAACATGTTGAAGGACGAGGACAAGGATCTCTTCCCTCTACTTGAGGTGAGTTTAAAGCTCTTATTAGAGTCCCAGTTTACACGTTGTAGTCTCTAAATATTTCTCATTGAATTGATATGTCGAATAGTAATTGGAGCAACAAGTTAAAAGACTTTTGTATTTTACTTCTGAATTTTATGTATGTAATCTAATACTATTTTAGAGTCATCACACTTTCATTTCCAGTGCTTATCGAGTGTGGCGACGGCACTCCAATCAGGCTTCCTCCCGTACTGTGAACCCGTATTTCGTAGATGTGTGTCTCTAGTGGAACAGACACTAAATCAGAACTATGTGAGTACTGTCCATCATTGATGATGTTTGTACTGGATATGAGCTTGTGGTGGATATTTCAGTATAGCCTTCTACAGATTTTTTTGCAAATTTATCTTGTTTACAAACAGCCTCTGCTGTCTTGCAATCATGTCTAGCATTTGTGAAATTGAACATCTTGCCTTCCTTGCTGTAAAAAATTATGACAGAATAATTGGTTGCCTTGAAGTCAATTGATTACCAAGTGTGTGCAGTAAGATATTCCTTAGCTGCTAATCAATACAAATTTATTCCTGAAATCCTGACTTTCATGAATCGATACTCCCTAAGTTGTTGATAAACTTGAAGGAAGGTATTCATGTATTTATTTGAGCTGTTATTTCTCTCCAGAACATGACCTCCCCGGAGTCGTATGACCCACCAGATAAGGACTTCATGATCGTGGCGCTGGATCTGCTGAGCGGACTGGCGGAGGGGCTGGAGCATCACATCGAGAGTCTGGTCGCCAATAGCAACATCCTCAAACTCTTGTTCCAGTGTATGCAGGTACAGGCAATCTGTGACACACAACTGAAACATTGTGAACTTCTTTTGTAAATACAGTGAAATACGAAATGGGATGAATGTGTTTTCTTGTAATCTGACTGTCCTTAAAAATATGTGATGCCTGAATTTTCCATTAATATTGAAAACATTTAAGAAGAGCTCGATAAGTTGAATTGCCTTTACTATTCTACAGGACCCGATGCCGGAGGTTCGACAAAGTTCTTTCGCTCTACTGGGAGACCTGACCAAAGCATGTTTCCAACATGTGAGGCCCTGTATAGGTGAGTTGATGATGAGAAGTTATGACATGTGGATTGAGATGTGATGACACCTTGAAAACTGACATCTATGATTTCACATTTATCGTACTGTCTGATCTCAATGCTTCTATAAAAATTATTGCAATGTATTGCCTTTATACTGAGATTTGTTTATACCCCCGCCTTACAGCGTAAATGGGGGTATATAGCGTTCATTCTGTCAGTCTGTCCGTCCGTCACAAAACTTTGTGCAGAGCATATTTCTCAAACTATACATGCTAGCTTCACCAAATTTGCTACATATGATGTCATTGCAGTAGATGGGAAAGTTAAATTTGTCTTGAAATATTTTGCCTCACATGCTTTAATTAGTGCCTTGCCAAAACTAAACATTTTGAAGTGGGCATTAAATGTATAGGTAACTTTTTTTTTTTTTAAATTTTCAAATATATTGATTTTCTTGTAAATTAATGCTTATTGGAGAAGAAAGTTCTTTAATATATATACAAGGAACTAAGCTTTGTCTATAAATGTAACGTGATGTGTTCGATTGTGACCGTTTTGAGATGTGATGATGCTTTTTGGACTGATATCGATGATTTCTCATTTATCGTACTGTCTGATCTCAAACATAAAACAGACCCTGTGACACACTTAGCTAAGTACACCTGTTGACTTAAATTTTTTACTTTGTTTAACAATTATACTGATTGCATTTTGCAGGGGACTTCATGCCAATCCTTGGCAACAATCTCAACCCAGAGTTCATATCAGTCTGCAACAACGCTACGTGGGCAATTGGAGAGATTTCCATCAAAATGGGTTAGTTGGAGTTTACTGGTTCATGCTACACAACAACAAATATCTCATTGTGATTGTCAGATGTCAATGTACAAGACTGAGTGTTTAGAATTGACATTGTCAATTATGTAAAACTGTCCGAGATTTGAGTGTGATGCTACTTTGAATGTGCGAATGACCTATGGTTTGCTGGTTAGTTTACGCTTACAGATTTCACTGAAGTGCTTAATCACAATGGTGATGCAGGATTTTCCTCTGATACTAGCTTCAATGATAGAAATAGAATATTATAAAAATTACTGCAACTCCCAACCCCACTGTACCTCTGTCTTCACCAAGGTCTACACACCATAAAAAATATAATTTATAATAACGTTTCCTTTCAAATGAAGTAGGACATTAATAGCTCCCTGCTGCCTGATTAATCATCTAGTTTCTGAAGGAACTCTATTGAGTCAACTCCTTTTGCAATAAATGTGTTGTTTGAATAAACTAATGCATGTCCATTTCCTTAAAGGGACACCGCGTCGAGGATAAAAATCAAATATATCTACCTATGCTTATTAACATGTCTGCTAACAAGTCACAGACACCCAATTTCAGACAATTGATGTAATTGGTAATAAAAACTTCTGCATGTAGACACTGAAGCGAAGCGTAACTCGTTAGCAGACACTTTAATCAGCTTAGTTAGATTAAGATGAGACTCTATTTCATCATCGACGTGGTGTCCCTTTAAAGCTACACCTAATATCTTCCACAGTATTTGTTACTGGAACTTATTGGTAGAATACTACTTTATTTTCCTCGTTCATGTAGTTTTGAGACAATTTTTAGACACAAAGTTGTAATCTCTCCAGGCACAGACATGCAGCCGTACGTGCAGCTTGCCCTGGGTCACTTGGTGGACATAATCAACCGCCCCAACACCCCAAAAACATTGCTGGAGAACACGGGTAAGTGTGTCCGCCCTTATGGCCTCTCCCGTTCCGCCTGTGTCATCACCATTGAGCAGTCTGCGCCATCGCTGTACACAAAACTCATCATGCAGTCACATGTTGGTGAAATTGGATAAATGTAGTTCAAACTGTAATATCAAATTTATAACCTTGAATGTCACCTTGAGCTGACTACAGGTGAAATTGAGTTCAGAAATTTTAGTACTTAAAATGGTCAACCTTGAAGACAGAATAATTTTTTGTATGTACAAAAAGGAAATCAAATGACTTTCTATAATTCATTTTCTTGGATGGTTAAGTGATCCTGTTTTTTTGTAATCCTCGAAATATCTAAAGTTTCTGAAATTTCAAGACTCGAGGCCGTTTTTCTTCTTGAAAAATGTTTTTCACATTTTGATGTATTCAAGAATGTGCTACTGCCATAATTAGTTTTGTGAATTTTAATCTAAATATTTGATGAAAAATAGTATTTTGGATGTTACTCGTAGAGCTGTTGCCTTTGGTTTCAGTCCATTTGCTTTTCGATGATGTTTTGACGACTGGTAAATTGATGTTCTTATGTTGCAGCAGGTAGAGGTTTCACTGTGTACCTGTAACATTTACAATGGTTCATTGCTTACATTTCTTTTACTTGATGAAGTAATTTAGTATTTTCTGTACTTCTATTGAGACTGCAGTACTGCTATATTGATTTATATGTAGAGTGTAAAGTTCTCAATTCATTCCGTGGTCAGTTGGTCGGTGTGTCAGTGCCGCTACTTATCTGACCTGTTGTTCTGCACTCATGTTGATGTCACGTGATCATCCGCTGGCAGCGCGTGCAATCTGTCGTCTGCCGTTGCATGGGTTGTGGGCGGATCATCTCATTGTTTATATTATACTTACGGAATGAAACCACAGGCCATCTTGTCTAACAATGGTGATGTCACAAGCATTTCTTTACAAGTTACTTTCATTGCACAAAACTTCACTTAAAGCATAAATGATTGATCGGTTTGATTTGGATCAAATGTTCTTTCTTGATTTAACAGTCACATGTTTTAACTTCACAATTTATCTCTGCTGTTATTGTAGATTTTTCAACATGATTGGTATTTTCACATTAACATTAAATGTAAATACAAGTCGTTTAAATGCAAAGGTAGTTTAATGGGAAAACAACATAGACACCAGTTTCCAAAGTATGATTCAAATGAAGTAATAACAAATTTGCATGATCAAGTGTATATGGCATGCAGAATTAAAACTCAAATTCGAAAAATTAAACTAAGTGTGAAAACTGTCTCGTCTCGTAAATGTCTGTTTTGGTCAATGTTACTTCATCCTGTAACAAAACAAAGTGAATAGAATACCTGAATGTTTCGGCGGAACTAAGTAAACTGTGTTGTTTTCCTCCTGGCTGTTGTCATGTGGTGTGTTGTACATGTCTCTCTCATCTACTGACAAGTCTAAACAAATTTGATCAATTCACTGTTTCAGCTTTACTTTGCATTTATTCTCAACATATATTTTATGTACATAACTGCAAAGTTTTTGATTTGATTATCATTATTATTATTATTAAATGTATGTTTTGTTGATTTGTTGTCTTTCTCTGTTTTTCTTCCCTTTATATTTGCTCCCCGTCCTCCTGTCTTGTGACCACGGTTACATAGCCATAACAATTGGTCGCCTTGGTTTAGTATGTCCGCAAGAAGTCGCCCCTATGTTACAACAGTTTATCAGGCAGTGGTGTGTAACTTTCTTTATTTCTCTTTTTTCACTTTTCATTTTATTTTTAACAAATTGGGAGAAGGATCATGAATGTATCTCTGAAACCAGGTGTGATACTGAAGAAAAACTATCAAAAAAATTAAAGTTTTTCCTACATTTAAAAAATGTGGAGTTAAAAAAAAAATAAAGATATTTTTCTTCAAGTATTCACCAGAAATTCATGTGAGGTCAATAATGACTCCTACAAAAAGGAATTTTACTTTCGAACAGTTTTCTTTTAATTTTCCATCAGACCAACAAATGTAATAATTATTGAAAGAATATATTTCTGGGGACTTTCGTATTTGCTACTTCCATTTGAACCTGGTTTGAGAGACTATTGAGCTAGTTTGCACATGTAGTGATGACAATAGTTGGATGTTATCTCTATGAATAACCATTAACTGATCATGCAAGTGCAGACTGAAACAATGCTAAATTTCAACTATTGTGATAGATAACTTGTTTGATGTCATCATTGTAATGTTTTCAATTCTGTATGCCAGATACCGTATGGACTTAAATGTCTGTTGCTTGCACGTCTCATGCATTTGATTTGATTATCTAGATTAAGACATGCTTTTGTGACTGGTACCTGTGTTAAATGCATTTATGTCTTGTTTCCATATGTTCATAATGGGATATTGTCAGCGTCACTTCTCAAATTGTAAAGTAAACTTGTAGCTTCATAACGATTGCTAGGTGCTGTACTCTGTACTGTTGGAATGATTAATGTCTGCTTAATGTCAGCTGTGTGTTGATCAGGTGTACGTCGCTGCGCAACATTCGCGACAACGAGGAGAAGGACTCCGCTTTCCGCGGTATCTGTCTGATGATCGGTGCCAACCCTGCTGGGGTTGTGCAAGATTTCATCTTCTTCTGCGATGCTGTCGCTTCCTGGGTGCATCCAAAACCAGACCTGAAGGAAATGTTCTACAAAGTAAGCATTGTTTTGACATGTAATCATACATACATAAGGGTTTGCAAGCTAGATAAAATCATTGTTTTTTATACCCCCAACCAATGATCTGTGGGTACATAGTAATACCAAGGAGTCTGTCCGAATGGTTTTTTTTATCAACCGATTACAAATTATCCCAATCTTTACCCCCCAAAAATTGACATTTCAGCTGTGTTGTATAATTATTGTTTTGTCCCTTCTTTACTAACACAATAAATTGATTCTCCTTGAGGAAAATTATTTATATACATTTTCATTTAGATAATCATGTACGAATAATATCTGGATACTCCAGTTAGCCCATTGTTTATTACACTGCTGTTGCTGTTGCAGATCCTTCACGGATTCAAGAACCAAGTTGGGGAGGAAAACTGGTCGAAATTCTCAGATCAGTTTCCCCAGCCTCTTCGTGAACGTCTAGCTGTCAACTACGGTGTCTGAACAGCTGCTATCATCAGTACGTAGTTGCTACTTCTTGCATCTGCTGCTTTTGATTAGTCTAGATACAACTCCAGTATAAAATACTAGTGGTTTTCCTGTATTAAAGAAATTAATTTTGGGCTCCTTCATGCTACTTGGTGACTATGAAATTCATGATTTTAAAATGAGAGATTTAAATTTCCCCAGGTATGAGCAATCCTTAATTAACAAAAGATCAAACGGAGAAATAGAGCTCAGTGAAGCTTTAATTTCAAACAGTATCAACTTTGATTAAATTCAAATATTGAACCTAAAGTATAAGATTTGTCTTTGTATTTCAGATACAGGGGCAATCCGGGAAAGTGCTCGCTCTCTCGCTGTAATGGCGGTGGGCGTGCGCTGCGGGGGTTGGCAGAGTCGGGAGGGCGGGCCAGCTCAGCTCGAGGGACGGGACGGGACCCTGCGGCTTGCTCACACAGCACCAGCTCACACAGCCGCCAGTCATAGGAGATCATGTGACTTGTCGCACACATGAGCCGACATCTACCAGAGCGCTTTGAGCTGTGAGCAGCCGCACGTAACTAACTAACTGATCTGCGGGTGGGACGCGTTACGGGAGGGATCATCGTACATCGTACATCGTCAATGTGTCAGTCCTCTGTGTTTGACAGTCAGTCAGGAGTGTTAGAACATCTTTCTTGCATGTAACTAGGAACTACTCAACAATCAAGTCTGATGATACAATAGCAAGGGGAATAGCAGCTTATTGGTATCAACTACAGCTTTCTTAGACAAGCATGATTCTCTTTGAATGTTGTATCTACCACCCTGCTGTTGGTGACGTCCATCCCAACCTGTTTTTCCAGTAACAGTACACGTGGAGGACGTGACTTGTGCACAATCCAAACTATTGCATGTTGTCAGTTGTCGGCCGCACATGGCTTGCATGCATGCATTCAGATAACTTGGTAAAATATGCTCATGTTTTCTCTATGACCTAAATAAGTCTGTTCATCATTAGGAAGGAAGGAAGGAATGAAGAAGGGGGTAAGGTGGTTTCAGAACTGTCTCTTTAAAAAAAACTTCCCCTGTACATAGATGCATATTAAAACATGTAAGGTGACAAGATTGTCTCATGTCTTAAGCTTAAACAGCTTTATATCCCCTTTATTTTTGGGTATTTTTATTACTGTTCGTATTTTTGGGGAACAATTTTTTTAGGGAAAGGGGGGTATTTTTACAAGACCAAACCAAAATACCAGGAATTGAAATGTTAAGTTTGAAAATCAACAGCAGTGACTTTTTGATGTTTCTGTTATTGTCAAAAGAAGAGTTTATTGCAAGTTGTGCTATTTCCAAATGTTATGTTGACCATTTGGATTTCTGATTCACCTTTCTTGCGGTCTTGTTACTGGTTCAAAGACCATGCAAACCAGTATGTTGTTAGTTTTTCTTTATAATGAACATGTCAGAAAGTTTAATCTATGAAAAGTTAATCTCTCTTATTTCATTTAGAGAACAATCCATTAACTATTAAGAAATTGTTTTAATTAAAGAGATAATGTTGCCTTATCGATATAGAAGCACACAAGTCCTGTTAACAGTCAAGTCAGTAGACCTGTGAGAACAAACTGACACCAGGTCAGATCAACACAATCCCATCATCCCTCAGCACAGGCTCAGAACAGTTACCATGGAAACAGAGGAAGAGGAAGAGACATAGTTAACCGAGATCAAAATAGAAAAAAAAAGAGGTGCATTGTACCGCGAGGACCGAAGCTACCATCCGACAGTTAATCCTACAAAGGGCCATACCTGAAAGTATCGGCTCAAGGAGACTACAAGAGTTGCTTCATCACAGACTTCAATGGGACTTGGGAATTTGAATGCTGTCTCTTGTCTCTTGTCTCTTGACCAAGAATAAGAGGTGTCTCCCTTGTTATGGACATGGGAGAAAAGTGCTCTTCCCTTGTCATGTTTGTGGTGGGCATCTGTCAAGTTTTTGGTTCTCTTCTGATCTCAACATGTCAGCACGCAGAACACACTTTTGTGGTGGATGAACTACTCAAGTGTGCAGGCCTACAGCTGATTTCAGATCAGCGTATGGTATTACATATCTAGCCCAAGCCGTGTTTGGACTCCACAAGGAGAGAGAGACATCTAACATAGGCAATTGCCTGTCCGGCCAATGGAATGTAAATTACATCCTGTAAATATTTGAATTTGTGATACAGTATTATTGAAATCGGTAAAACAAAGTCTAAATATCCTAAATATTTCGGCAGTTATCAGGAGGATTTGGCATTGCCTTGTGAATAACAAAATACCAACTGACTCTCAAAACTAACATTGATGAAAATCAAGCAGGAGAGAAGTTGCTTTTAATCTCTCGTGTGATCTGAACAATTACCGTCTGTGATTATTTTTGGGGTATTTTTGATGTACAAGTGGTGTATGAGTGATACGATTATATTTATCATAATTTTTTTTTATTTTTGAAATATGGAGATTTTTATTTTATTTATTTTGTGTGTGTTTATGCTGCAACTACCAGCTGGACTGTATTAGATTTTAAGGTATTAATCTGAGGCAATACTGTGTGTACATAGCGACGGACGGACCGACGAGAGACCAAACGTACATGTGCAGCATTGCTCGATCTGAGACCACCTTTAGGGGATAAAGACAGACATCCATAATGCCATTCTGTGTTTTCATGGATATTTTAATGCTAGGTGTAGGACCCAACTGTCAGGTGTAACCTTCTTTGTACAAACTGTGCTGTACTAATTTTAACATGCATGCTACAAATTTAATGAAATTAAATTCTCTGCAAAAACTGAGTTATCTTGTTTGTGTTTTTGTTGTGGTCGGCACAGAATAATTTTACAGGCAAGAAAAATGGAAGTTCCAAAAATTAACAAGCTTGAAGTTGACATATCACAAGAAATTAAATACCAAATACTCTAAATGCAATGTAGATTTATAGAAAATTATATCCCTACCCCTCTAGATGTCATGCTATGCTTAGAGGGGATGAGATGTGTTTTAATGCCCCCGAATCCGAGATTCTGGGGGGCATATTGTTTTTCACTGTCCGTCTGTCTGTGTTTGTCCACAAAAACTTTAATCTTGGCCATAACTTTTGATTGCTCAGAGCTAGGGTTTTCATACTTGGCATTTGCATACCTTGTGATGAGGTCATCATATTTGACCTTGTGACCATGTGGTATATCTGGGGGCATCCATGTTTAACGAACAAATCTTGTTTTTATCTCCCATTATATAATATATACAATTTTACTGGATATTCTCAATTTCCTGTTTGAATTGTATTTCTATAGACACGATGTGGACTTTTAACAGTCACCATTATTGGTTCTCTGCTACTGAGAACTCAACTTCTGAAGGCATGCAAGTGTCAGTCACTGGCTAATATAAGCTAAGCCTTTCCTTTACTTTACTTTACTTTGCGGTGACAGTATAGCAGCGACGTGCTGCACTTGGACTACGTAATGCGAAATGCAGCAAGACTTAAAATTAGCCAGTGATTGGGGACTGGCGGAAGGTGTGCCTTGCAGAGAAAAGTTTGAGGACGAGTCATTGTCCAGTTTACAAATGACTCCACTTTACGTTCATTAGCTCATCAGGCCTGAAAGGTCCAATGGGCTTATGGCATGGGATGGCATCCGTCCATCCGTCCGTCCGTAAACTTTTCACTTTTTCGACTTCTTCTCCAGAACCAATGAATCTAGAGATCTGAAATTTTATGTACAGACTCCTTGGCCAATGGGGATTCTAAATTGTAGATTTGGTGACCCTGTGACCCCAAATAAGGGCCCCAGGGGTCATAACCTTAAAAGCTATTTTCATCTTCTTCTCCAGAACCAATGACTCCAGAGAGCTGAAATTTTATGTACAGACTCCTTGGCCAATGGGGATTCTAAATTGTAGATTTGGTGACCATGTGACCCCAAATAAGGGCCACAGTGGTCATAAGCTAAAAAGCTATTTTCATCTTCTTCTCCAGAACCAATGACTCCAGAGAGCTGAAATTATATGTACAGACTCCTTGGCCAATGGGGATTCTAAATTGTAGATTTGGTGACCCTGTGACCCCAAATAAGGGCCTCACAGGCCATTACCTAAAATCCTGTTTTCATCTTTTTCTCCGGAACAAAAAGACCTAGAAGGCTGTAATATTGTATGCAAACTCTTTAGCCAATTGGGATTCTAACTTGTAAATTTGGTGACCCTGAGACCCCAAATATGGGCCACAGCCTAAAAAACCTGTCGAAATTGAATTTTGAACTGATATTTTATGTGCACTTCTTTCACTTTATTTGAAATGTATGTCGACTTGAAATAACAATCTACATTGTGGACATGTTTGTCAAATTGATGTAATCAATGTGAAATGAGAACTGTTGAATAGCCTATGAAATGAAAATTGTGACAAGTCATAAAGGACTAAATTGAAGAGGAGTTAAGAATTCTTTTATTTTACATGAGATATGTGAACTGCATATGGCTGGTGATGAAATGATAAGATAAGATTATTTTCATCTTTTTCTCCAGAACGAAAAGACCTAGAAGGTTGTCATGTTGTGTAAAGAGTCTTTAGCTAATGGAGATTCTAAATTGTAGATTTGGTGACCCTGTGACCCCAAATAAGGGCCTCACAGGCCATTACCTAAAATCTTGTTTTCATCTTTTTCTCGAGAACAAAAAGATCTAGAAGGCTGTAATATTGTATGCAAACTCTTTAGCCAATGGGGATTCAAACTTGTAAATTTGGTGACCCTGTGACCCCAAATATGGGCCACAGCCTAAAAAAAACCCTTTGGAAATGAATTTTGAACTGATATTTTATGACACTTCAACCACTTTATTTGAAATGTATGTAGACTTTAGATAACAATCTACATTGTGGACATGTTTGTCAAATTGATGTAATCAATGTGAAATGAGAACTATTGAATAGCCTATGAACTGAAAATTGTGACAAGTCATAAAGGACTAAATTGAAGAGGAGTTAAGAATTCTTTTATTTTACATGAGATATGTGAACTGCATATGACTGGTGATGAAATGATAAGATAAGATTATTTTCATCTTCTTCTCCAGAGCATGGTAATACAATTCTTATTTAAACAATTTCTGGAAGTGTTCATCAAATGCTCCGTGACTTGGTCACCAAAACCATCTGTCAGACATGTTGAACGTGGTTTGTCGGCAGCATGATCAATCATTGGTCTCCTCATTTTAAACGCCTGACCAATGCAGATAACGTGCTACAATTAGGCGTGAAACAATACCCTTGAAGTTCAGTTCAGTAGCTATTGGTGTACAGAACGCTCGGTCAAGATCCAAGAATAAACAAACTAAGCCACCAGAAAACTCGCTTTTAATTTCAAATTAACGTAAAAATGAAGAGAACAAATTGGAAGTGGGACGGCCAAGACATACGTGGAGACGCAGCACACACAAGTATTTCAAAACCGCGTGAGATGGAAACGTGATGGCAGCCGTATGTTACCCTCGGAGTTCTGACTCTCCCTCAGGTTATAGGGTCTGATGTAGCACATCTGTAACTTTGTTACCACTCATCTGATGACCGATACATCAAACCATACTGACCTTGAGAGAAGCATCCAACTTACAATCTCCAGTATTACAGATAAAGTAGCATACAGAGCCTGATAACTTGCAGAGCCAATTACTCTATTTTAATACGAAAATAATGTGCATATATTCCCAAGAATAGACGCAATTACATTGTTACAGGCCAAGCCTTTTCTACTGTTATTTTTATACCCCCGCCTTACAGCGTAAGCGGGGGTATGTAGCGTTCATTCTGTCTGTCCGTCCGTCCCAAAACTTTGTGCGGAGCAGATCTCCCACACTATACATGCTAGCATCACCAAACTTCATACACATGTCAACCATGATCCCTAGTTGTGCCTTTTGAGGGTGAGAATATTTCTGAATTTTATTTTTTTCGGTTTCCATGGAAACGTGACTAAAAAGTACTAAAAAGTGACTCTTTGAGGAAGTCATTTTGTGCGGAGCAGATCTCCAAAACTATGCATGCTAGCTTCATCAAACTTCATTCACATGTCAACCATGATCCCTAGTTGTGCCTTTTGAGGGTTAGAACTATTTCTGAATTTTAATTTTTGCGGTTTCCATGGAAACGTGACTAAAAAGTACTAAAAAGTGACTCTTTGAGGAAGTCATTTTGTGCGGAGCAGATCTCCGAAACTATGCATGCTAGATTCATCAAACTTGATACACATGTCAAACAGGATATCTAGTTGTGCCTTTTGAGGGTTAGACCTATATCTGAATTTTATTTTTTGCGGTTTCCACGAAAACGTGACATAAACAGGGACTCTATATAGAAGTCTTGTTGTCTGGACCATATCTCCTATACTATGCATGTCAGCTTCACTTACTTGATACAGAGGTTAACCATGATCCCTAGATCTGTCTTTTGAGGGTAAGACCAATATGCAAATGCTATTTTTGGATGGTTGCTATAAAAACATGACTTCAACAGTGACTATGTAGAAGCCAGTTTGTCCTAAGCATATCTCCTGTACTACATTTGAAAGCACCACCAAACTTGAAACGCATGTCAACCATGATCCCTAGATGTGCCTTTTGACAACTGGACCTTAATTATATAGCTTACATCTTCCAATGTTATGTAGAAACATCTGAAGCTATGTGATCCACTTCATCAAACTGTATTGATATGTTAATCAATAGCCAAAGATTTATAATTTGCTTATTTGAAACTTCTTTGACCTAAGCGGGAAGCGGGGGTATGTGAGCTTTGCTCGCTTCTACACTTGTTTTCAAAACAACACCAAAAGGCCAAATTAATTTTGATAACAAATTAGCCATACGAAAGCCCCAGGGCTGATATTTGAAGAGCATCAGAACATTTAAGTGACATTACGAGGAGTGTCCATAAAGTTTCTGGCCTGTCCATGAAAACTGAAGTAACTTTATAATGTTTACGACTTATGTTTCGACATGATGTTTCAGTGCATTTGGTCCAGCGTTTTTCTAACATGTTCAACCCATCTGAAAACCACTAATTATCACGTGGTCCTAACAATTCCTCTACTCTAGCAATGCCGTTCTTGTCCGTCTCAAATTTATGGTCACGGAGCCCTGCTTTCAGTCGAAGGAAGAGAAAGACGTCTGAGGGGCCTAGATCTGGAGAATAGGCAGGTGGGAAGTGAACCCACAGTCCTGTACCGCACTGGCTACAACCTGGGCGGTGAGCACAGGATCATTGTCCAGAAGCAGCAACACAGTTACCTTTGCGCTGTTTAACCCTTCGTTTCTCTTTGCTCTTTTCTTGTAGGCTAATTAGAGCTGTTCATTTGTATAATACACGCCATTAATTGTAGAATCTTCTTCAAATAATCAGTTAGTATAATTACACCCTGTGAGTCCCAGGAACCGGTTAAGGGACCGGTCATTTATTACGGGGGGGGGGGGGGGGGTTTCAGGGGAGGGTCATGAAAAAATATACAGCCACAAGGGGAGGGTCATGAAAAAAAATTACAAGGAGTCTGAAGGATCTGAAAAATGATTGTAAGCAGTTGATAAAAAAGCATAGACAGCTGGATATTCAAAACTGATGCTAGTATTTAAAAAATCCCCATGAGTATTCTCCTTTGTTCGCGGAAACAAAAGTAGAAAAGTAAAACTGACACTTTTTGTCCATGCAGGTAGTTTATTTTCAAGGCTTTTGTTTCTGTTTGATATATTTTGCTAGATACATATCAAAAGTCACTATACAAGCTAATAAAGTCAGTCAAATTCATAATCTCAATGATGCAGTTATGACTATGATACAAAGGAAATACGACACCTATTAAAACTCCTGAAACCTTTGTAAAGTTCCTTGATTTTTAGCTCATCAGGCCTGAAAGGCCCGATGGGCTTATGGCATGGAATGGTGTCCGGCGTCCGTCCATCCGTCCGTCCATCCGTCCGTCCGTCCATCCGTAAACTTTTCGCTTTTTCGACTTCTTCTCCAGAACCAATGACTCCACAGAGCTGAAATTTTATGTGCAGACTCGTTGGCCAATGGGGATTCTAAAATGTAGATTTCGTGACCCCATGACCCCAAATGGGGTCACAGGGGTCACATCCTTAAAAACCTATTTTCATCTTCTTCTCCAGTTCCAAAAGGTTTAGAGAGCTGAAAAATTGTGTGCAGACTCCTTGGGCAATGGGGATTCTAAATTGTAGATTTCTTGACCCCGTGACCCCAAATGGGGTCACAGGGGTCACATCCTTAAAAACCTATTTTCATCTTCTTCTACAGTTCCAACAGGTCTAGAGAGCTGAAAAGTTGTGTGCAGACTCCTTGGCCAATGGGGATTTTAAATTGTAGATTTCGTGACCCCATGACCCCAAATGGGGTCACAGGGGTCACATGTTTTAAAACCTATTTTCATCTTCTTCTCCAGTTCCAAAAGGTCTAGAGAGCTGAAAAGTTGTGTGCTGACTCCTTGGCCAATGGGGATTTTAAATTGTAGATTTCGTGACCCCATGACCCCAAATGGGGTCACCGTGGTCACATCCTTAAAAACCTATTTTCATCTTCTTCTCCAGTTCCAAAAGGTCTAGAGAGCTGAAAAGTTGTGTGGAGACTCCTTGGCCGATGGGGATTTTAAATTGTAGATTTCGTGACCCCATGACCCCAAATGGGGTCACAGGGGTCACATGTCTAAAAACCTATTTTCATCTTCTTCTCCAGTTCCAAAAGGTCTAGAGAGCTGAAAAGTTGTGTGGAGACTCCTTGGCCAATGGGGATTCTAAATTAAAGATTTCGTGACCCCATGACCCCAAATGGGGTCACAGAGGTCACATGTTTAAAAACCTATTTTCATCTTCTACTCCAGTTCCAAAAGGTCTAGAGAGCTGAAAAGTTGTGTGCAGACTCCTTGGCCAATGGGGATTCTAAATTGTAGATTTCGTGACCCCGTGACCCCAAATGGGGTCACCGGGGTCACATCCTTAAAAACCTATTTTCATCTTCTCCAGTTCCAAAAGGTCTAGAGAGCTGAAAAGTTGTGTGCAGACTCCTTGGCCAATGGGGATTCTAAATTGTAGATTTTGTGACCCCGTGACCCCAAATGGGGTCACCGGGGTCACATCCAGAAGAACCTATTTTCATCTTCTTCTCCAGTTCCAAAAGGTCTAGAGAGCTGAAAAGTTGTGTGCAGACTCCTTGGCCAATGGGGATTCTAAATTGTAGATTTCGTGACCCTGTCACCCCAAATGGGGTCACAGGGGTCACATCCTTAGAAACCTATTTTCATCTACTCCAGAACAAATGTACCTCAAAGGCTGTAATATTGTGTGCAGACTCTGTCAATGGGGATTCTAAATTTTAGATTTAGAGACCCTGTGGTGCCTCAAATAAGGGCCTCAAGCCATGACCTTAAAATCTATTTCTGTCTTCATCATTAAACAATATAAACCCTGATGAGCTACAGAGCCCATGGCTCTATTTTTAACTTCTCCAAAACCGTTGCACCCCCAAAACTGAATTTCTGTTGGGAGATACCTTTTACTTTAATTAAGTGATCATTTGGTCCTGACCCCCCTCAAATATTGAAGTGGCAGGCATTTTACCTAAAACAATCTTCTCAGAAACCAGTTTACATAGGAAGCTGAAATTTTCTGAATGACATCTTTGTTACATAGAGACTTAAGTTTGTTCATTTGGTCTTGATCCCCCTCAGATATGGGCATGGCAGAGTGTCCACACTGAAATGTTCTTTCGACAACTAGTAAGTTAAGAAGCTAAAATGAGTGGCAGTTGTTCTTCAAAATCATTTCTCAATATAGCAATCAATTTGGGAGCATTTGCTTCCTGTAATTTTGAGTAAGGAAAAAAATAATTCAGAGTCAGCTTTGAAATTCATATCTGAATGTAAAATAACCCACCTTTTCTTCAAAATGGTATTGACTATTAGCTACCTAAAATATGTTCCAGCTTTTATTCATAGATAGAGGTATTTTTAGCAATCTAACTTTTTTAGTGCTCCTTGAAATTTTATTTTGCTCCTAACAATGTGATTTACCTTTTTTTTTTACTGCTATAAGATGTGCTATGTAGAGGTGTATATTGACTCATATTAGAGGGAAGAGGGGAGAAGGGGAAGGGGGGGGGGGGGGGGGGGGGGGGGGGGGGGGGGGGGGGGTTATACCAGGAGGGCTGGAAAGTAGGGTTAGGGTCAGGGAAGTAGTGATATATTTACCAAATACTCATAACATTTGGAAAGGACTCCTAAAACTTGAAGATGCGAGTTACCAGGACACAAGGTTTTATGGGGGGTTGTATTTGCCTAATTATTGAGGGAATGACTTTAGTGACTTATATCTGCTGGGACTCCCACTAGTTTGTAGTAGCAAGTTCTTGGACTATGCAGTCATATTTGTAAATTTATCACTGGGGAGGGTGTGAGCAGTGGGGGAACTTAGAGATTATTGTGGTACCATTGTACAAACCTCTCACAGACAAAACAATAGAGGTCACATCTTTAAAATTTATGTGTAATACAAATTATTATGAATCTCAATTTCTGGTTCCTTCCCCCTTTATCAGGAAAATGGTGAACTTTAGAAATATATATTTGTTACTTCTTCCTTAGAATGTAAAAGTCTATGATAATTAAAATTGTGTGTTGACAGTGGGGATTATAAATTTGGTGACTCGGTAATGCCTTATCATTTAAGAGGTTAATAGTTTTTACCTAACAGAGATAATGTAATACCTGTAATAGTGTGTACCTGATGAGCTACATAGTCAATGAATCTGTTGTTCTACAGATACTTTTAACCCTAGATGTTACACATGTTAAACCCAAAACTGGTATATATTCTATAACCGTTTTTTTTTCTCTTGACAGAACCTTTCTTTATAGTGTCAAAAGAAAAATATTTCCAATGTAGATCCGAATATATCTTCAGAAGTTCAATTTCAAGACAATTTATAGATGTATGTTGGGG
The DNA here is from genome assembly GCA_936450465.1 of Gibbula magus. Lineage (NCBI taxonomy): Eukaryota > Metazoa > Mollusca > Gastropoda > Trochida > Trochidae > Gibbula > Gibbula magus. The sequence continues at coordinate 87,318,670 of OW388292.1, read as the reverse complement.
GAGGGTCGTGAAAAAAAATTACACTTAAACAAGCCGGGGAGGGTCATATTTTTATGTACAAACCCAAGTAAACCCCCCCCCCCCCCCCCCCCCTGTAATAAATGACCAGTCCCTAACATGACCGTACCACTGGAGAAACATGGGTGGTGAATTAACGTGTTTTCAGTGCATTCGTTTTGTATCAGGATCAAAATGGTGAACCCAGGTTTCACCCTGAGTAACGACATGGGCCAACAATGAATCTGGGTCAGTCTAAGTAAACCTGGGCTTCGTTCCTTAACAGCGAGCGCTTATAATCGCTCATTGAGCGCTCCTTCTCTCCTGAACGACACGGTGCAAAACCTCAAATATCGCTCGTTTTGCTACGTAGCGCTACATTGAGCAATCGCGTTTAAGAGAGGTTTAAAAGTAATCTCTAATTGAGCGATTACTTTGAAACCTCTCTTAAAGGGGCAGTAGCACGTGTTTTCGCTCAAATAAGTTGATTAAATGTAGGCCTATTTGAAAAATAATTTCACCATTAGTAAAACATCCTTCTCTCTTCGGAAAATAAAGTTTAAAATGAGTGTACATAATTCGGTAAAGCCATGGGAATCGTTTTTTAAATACAAAATAATAAATGGTGTTCACAATAAAATGGCCGCCATGCAATTTTTGCTTTATACGCAACATAGCTTTTACCACTAAAGATAATTGGTTTGTGTAATAAGATGTTTTACCCTCTAAAGTTAATTTAAATGACATAAACTATCATTATAAATGGGAAATTTGAAAAAAAAAAATTTTTTGCAAAAAACGTGCTACTGGGTCTGTGTGGTCAATTGGTGTTCGTCAAGGAGTTGTTGGCTATATTATAACCATTACACATATTCACTTTTGGTATTCAGATAACGTTATGGGGATCCAGCGTGTCGATTATTCATATGTAATTGCTCATGTCCAATTTATTAAACTGCCTGTCTTACATTATTGTATCAAGCACAGTCAATGTTTCCATCTGGTAAACAGTCAATGTTTCAGGGCGAGGTTCGTCTTCGGTACTCACTCTACCCCTTGTAACTTCAGCACACCACTGGATAATGAAACTATATATGATGGAACAGAGTCAACTAATGTTTGTGACGTATCTTCATGAAGTTCCTTTGGACTAGTGTATTTTTTAAACGCAGATACTGACAGCTTTACATCCTGTTCTATCCATGTTGGTAGACAATGTGGGTGTCATTGAAGAACAGGCTATTACAAGCATGCAACTAAGGAGTCAACTTCCCAATGGAAGGCATAACTCTTGCCAGTCTCCATTACTGGCTGATTTAGGCCTTGCAGTATTTCCTTAAGAAATCTGTGTTTAGAAATCCAGGCCCGCTATGCATTTCCAGTGCAGCAATTCACTGCCTCGACACAAGAAAGCGAGGGAAATACCGCAAGGGTTAAATCAGCCAGTAATGCAGACTGGCAAGGGTTATGCCTTGCGTTTGGAAGTTGCTAAGGAGTATGCATATCGTGATTTTCGTGTCATTTACACTCCCTTGGAATGATTCGTAATTTCACTCGACTTGCATATCCATACCCAATCGTAAGGGTGAAACGGTTCACAACTACAGTAGTTGAACCGTGGTATTTTGCTTTCTGTTCGGTACTCGGTACATCAACGTGAGTTTTCGGTACATACCGAATATATAACTTAATTAAACAAGTATGTATGATTAACTCATATGTAATTATATTTTCAATTGTACAATTTTGAAACCAATGTGATTTCCACATCCTACAAACTAAATTTGACGAAAAATATGTGATTTGTTATATGGTGTAGATTATATGTTGAAATACATTCTTGGTTTTGTACCGAACCGAAAATGTACCGAACCTGGGTTCCTGTACCAGAATACGTACCGAAACGAAGCTCAAGCGTACCGTTTCAACCTTACCCAATCGGTAAATCTATAATAGGCCTAATCACTTGTTTTTAATGAAAATCCAACAGCAGCCTTTTACTTGTGCAGAAACCGAAATTATAGGTCTTATTCACATACACGGTATCTATATGACCTATTAAACGAACATATTTCTGTTATTTTGTCTCGCCAGCTGTGGTTCATTGTCCGGTTTTCGATCAAAAATCGGTACTTAAATAATGTACACAGTTCAGATTATCTAAACTTCAGCTTATGTGTGATGAATGCGCACCCGACGTTTAGTCTCAAACCTATTGTATGTACAGCATAGTCCCGGATTACTGTATACTGTCACTATACTAAATGAACAAGCATTAAATGGTATAGGCCTACGTTTCAGCAATAGCTCATGCAGTATATTACGATAACGTAACACCATATGTAACGATATACAGAATTTGATTGACCAACTTAACTTAATGTCCCTTAATAGCCAAGGGTAACCGAGGATGAGAGTCCGTAAAGCGTTTACACATATGGTCCCATAATGACGGACAGAATATGGACTTGATTTTAGACATTCTTCCTACACTCTCCAATACTTAGTCGTTAATCAAACCAATTCTCTATGATTTAGAGGTGTAAGTATATTGACACAGACCAGATTTCGCCAGATTTTTTCTTCAAATTTGTCTTTTTCCAAAATATCTGATTTTGAAGGTTCATACTGCTGTAACTAGTGACCTTTTGTTAAAAGGCAGTTACTAAAGGTTCATCAGGTCACTTGAGAGAATGGAATAACCCACATTACAACATCCAATGTTGACTTTGATTTCCCAATATATTGTAATAAATAGTTGTTCCCAACTCATAACACGCTTGTTCACATGCGCATATGTGTAAATAGGACTCAGACAGCGCTTTTGAGCAATTCTATTGGAAAAAAGCTCTATACAAATCTATCTATGTATGTATGGGAGACCGGGGCAAAGCGCGCCCTTTGGAAGGCATTTTTGTTGAAACTATACAATTTTCAGCTGCGTATCTTTAGACCTTCGGGAGAACTTAGTTTTGGAGTATGAAGTTAACACACTCTTTTACTTCTGGTCACCATCGTTATCGTCTTAGAAGGAAAACAGTTTTTTTTTAACATGGGCCACTTTGCCCCGTCTTCTTAATGTGGGTTGAAACGACGTTGATGTTTTTGAAACGGTAAACACGAATAAGGTCTTCACAGTTCATATTAAACTGTACAGAATACCATGTATACTTTAAGTCAATTGCTTTTTAGTTCTACCCCAGAAACAGAACCAACTTTTGGATGAACGGATTATAGGCCTTTATTCCGAGAACAGAAAAAAAGAAAAGTTTATATAAAAAAAAAATACTGACGTGCGAAAGAAACGTCCAGACATTTTAAAAAGAGCAGAAAATGAAATATTGATGTCGTAGAAAGTATATTGTGAATGCATTTGATAGACACATGTTCTGTAAAGTAGTACTCACAATTTCAACCAATACTTAAATTAATTTAGACTGTTTAAATACACATGGGGTGTTAAAATCGCTTTTTCAAGATGTTTTTTGGCCACAATATTTGCTTTAAGTTTAGAAAATTAAAAAGTAGAAATTTAAGTAATAAAAGATGTCTTCAACATAAATAACTTCTTGGATTTCAATTTGTTGACGCATCATTACTGTAGGATGTCACAAAACAAGCCAAAAATTGCTTTTGACTGGATTGAAATATTTTGCATTTTGTATGAGGACGTTTCTTTTGCACGTGAATATATTTGGGGACGTCGTATGTTCTAGTGAACGGCAACCACACTTGTCAAAACGTAACAAAACAAACAAGTAACAAATTAAACATTTGTAGGAAACACATTTCTAAGTACAAACGTTTAAATACCCTTTAAGGTCTGATAAAACAAAGAATGACCTATCGTTAGCATAACTATTAAAGACGTTCTTAACAAGTGTCCATGTCCAGAAACATTTAAAATCAAATCATCTTTCTATCTTAATAAAGAAAGGTAATGGTGTTGTGGCTGTGTGAATAATTTGTGTTTTATGGTGGTAATGATATTTGCTATATAACCATATATATATATATATATATATATATGCCCAACATAGCATTAACTGCATTGGGACAAAGCGCACCTAGGGCGGCGCGCTTTGCCCCAAAGCATATGCCTTTTTAAAATGGAAATAGAAGAAATTAGACCGGACACCAAGTGGATACAAACATGAACATTGTAAGCTTAGATAATCTGTTTTCACCTAGAAAGTGATTATTTAGCTCCGGTGAAAGAAAATGTGTCTATCAGTTATGATATTTTCTCCCGATTTTTACATGAAAACGTTCAATATCAAATTTTTCGCCCTCCTGTCGATTTGCCGCTGACTGCTCATGACGTCATCAACTTGTACGTTGCTTTACGTCATCTGTGACGGGTAGATAGAAACTGATAGTGTCATCGGCTGTTCATTCTAAAAAAAACGTTGGGTCACTTTTCCCTGGTCTCCCCTATGTTCCTGGACACCAAAATAACAGAATTTTATGAATGCAAATATCACAAAGTAGTATAACTGTATCTGAATGAAATTTGCTTTGTTAAAAATGTAGATAATTCTTCTGTCTTATCAATTGCTTTTTTCGATTTGTCTACTTTCTTATCAGATAACTTTTAGGCCTACTGGCGAAAACAACGGGTGTGTGCAACTCTTGTTTAATTGTTACTATGTATAGGCCTAGGCCTACTAGCAGTCCATATTTGTAAAAATTTATTATATTTTATATTAAACTAGATGAGATTGATTTGCATATACTATTTGATTTTTAGGTGTTTTTTTTTTTTTACCACCATAGGAACATTTCAAGTTGATAAGAATATCGCCATTTTGAACAACTGTGTCGCAAAGAGAAACATATTTCCTTAGTGGTATGCGAAAGGAATTATCTCCGCATTATCTCCCTTTTAATCGTCCTTCCGCGCGAGCGTTGACAGGTGCTCGTTGTGTTGTTAACACAAGATAGTGGGGAACATGGGACAAGTGACTCGAGTCAGTAACGCAGACGTGTTGTTCAGTTTGTAAAAATGACTTCATTTTAGGAAACAATATGAGTTTGATTAATGAGATTAGTCTTTCTTGTAAATCAAACACAATATAGATATACTGAGACTATCTTCAAGTCGACGACTGATTTCTCGAGATAACATCCATGTTTGGAAGAATTCCTGTTGTCACTGTGAGATGGAAGGGCTGAGAGTTGATGTCGACGAAACTCCCGTGAGGACAGTCTCTGTGGACAAGAAACCATCTTGCCTGAAAAGGGCCAGCAATGTGATCATCTGGGCTCTGGAAACTGCTTTTTGCAGGTGGAGTATTTTCAATGGCATGGGTTGTTTTTAAAGGGACACCGCGTCGAGGATAAATATAAGATCAGATTTATCTTCTTTTGCTGTTTAACGTGTCTGGTAACGAGTCCTAGATCCCCAATTTCAGACAATTGAAGTAATTAGTAATAAAAACTACTGCATGTTAATTAACAGTGAATTAAGCAAAGCGTAACTCGTTAGCAAGCACGTTCATCAGCATAAGTAGATAAAAGTGAGACTCATTTTTATCCTCGACGCAGTGTCCCTTTAAAAATTCTATTTTGATGTACATTGTATATATTAATCGGTGTATGAGCAACATTCGATTTATGCATTCTTTAATGATTTTATTTCCATGTCTACATTTTGATATTTCTAGTGAAAATTATTGAATATTTCGTTTTAATAATGAAGATAAGAAGAGGAATAAGAGACTGAGATAACAGTCATCAGCCATGTTTAGCAAGCTATTGTAACTTGTCACAACAAGCATAAGATGTTTGACTATAAATAATGCAGGGATAGTCCAGACTATGAACGTACAATGAGTATGAGATAACAGAACATCTGACATACTCCAAGACATACTCCTGACGGGCTGATATCTCCACAAGATTACACGACATGTGTCGTATCGTTCGTTGACAGATGGTAAAGTACATAAGGGTCGTCTGCACCTAAGGATAATGTTAGTCTTGATTGTGTTGCATCATGATCTATTTGGTTGTTTCTCTATATGATCTATTGAAACAATACATTGGCCATTCATTTTCTGAGATAGTGAAACAACTAACATTATTGAGGAGGCTTCGTTTTACACAAACAAATATTGTTTTAGAGTTTTATGAGATTTATTGTTCAGATTCCACAAAATCTAAAACAACAGAGGCATCGGTTTATACATGCCAAACACTGATGTTGAGCTTTGATATCAAATCGTGGCAAGTTTATGTTCAAATATGCTAGTGTTTCCAAACTATTGTGTACATCACGATATAAGTTATGATTGTATTTAGTTTTAAAGAAAATGCTTGCGTATCTGTACTCCCAGTTTTTTCTTTAAATACGTTTTTAACAATTTAAGTGCGTAAAAGCTGCTTAAAAGGAGCACTGCTTATTAATAAATTCTCTGAAGGTACACTACTTGATCGATATTAATCATCTTATCGTCAGAGTTCCAAAAGATAGAGTTTTTGCTATTGTCAGGCTTATAAATATTGTTTGTTCTTGCCATTCTTGTTTTTCCAGACTGGGCCTGTTTGTGGCAGAGCATCCCTGGATCACGATCGTCTTCTGTCTCACAACTTGTGGACTCTGTGGACTCGGACTGAAAACCTTCAAACAAACAGAAGAACAAGTTGCATTATGGGTCCCGCCACACTCTCGAATCGTCAATGAGAAGAAATGGGTTGACGCCAAGTTTCCTCCTCAGACTCGTTATGTTACGATGATCATGATTGGCTATAATGTTCTCACTGCTCCGTTCTTGAGCGCTGTAGGTATCACTTTGTCAATTGAAAGTTATCTCTCAAAGCAAAAAGTAATAGTTTTTTTATTGAAGCTAGAATTATTGTCGAGTAAATAACATCCGCTGGAACTTGAAGAACAGCTTCTATAACTTTTGATAATTTCTTTTGAAAATTTCAATTTTAAAGATATAAATTCTTTCAGAAGATTATTGATATTTCAAGATTTAAACCATAGCTATTATTTTCTAAATGTTTAGTTACTATAAACATGTTTTTTTCATGATGAAAAGGATTGGGAACAAGTTATCCAACTTAGGATACCCTCTCCTTAAAAGGAGGGTTCTATCGGGCTATTTTTTGTGGAAACGAAATTCGAGAGGGTATCCCCGTTTACACATATATGTTATTAATACATTATTAAAACACAGTCGAATTGAAAGATATTAATGAAGTTAATACTTTGACGACTTTACATTTCACAACTTGATAAAGACAAGCACACATTTGTTGAAAAATCAAAACAATGAGAATTGAAGCCATTCAACGGCGCTGCGAGCGGGGAAAACTTCGCTACGGCCTAACAGCATATTGTTTATTGGTTTTATGATACATTATGTGTTAATATGTAAATATTCTATCAGAATATATGTGTTACTATTACAAAAAATCAAAATTGAGTTAAATATAGCGTGTTTTCAAATGCCAAGAAACCAAAATGGCGGATACTGCCGACAGATCGGCGATAGAACTTTCCCTTTAAATGTTTGTAACCCAAAGAATTTCTTAACTGAGATAATAGTCCATGTACTTGTTAACTTTTCACCTGCTAGCACTTTAAAGGATAGATGAAATGCATTTTTCTCAAGAATGACAGATGATTACCTCTACGTATATTGTATATCGGAATCAATTGAGCATAAAATCGAGACAATATACACTTGCAATTGATAATTAAGACGATTTTAATTCACCCATTTTAACACTATCGCAATTTGTTCGGCGAAACCTTTTGAAAATGCTCACTGAGGCGTGACTGTGATAAGCGATAGACGGGGCGGCTAGATAGCTTCTCCGCCGATGTCTCGTTAATTAATTAATGATAATTATCACTGCCGCTAAATGAATTTATGAGGTGTATTACATCGCCAAAAAGACATGTTTATGTAATAATTGTGTAATTGTCATCTGCGGAATTACCTAGTTGGATATCTAAACATTCGATATATGGGAAATTTAAGTTGGTTTACTGAAGATATCTTTGTGAAATTAACAATCAAAATGTTGCGAAATTACGTTGAATTGTGACTATCGCTGAAAATCAAATTCCTCCACATACGTCACAGAAGTCATCCCTTCACGGGTCACACCCCCGCAGACTTTCATTCTGGTCGCCCGGGCTAAATCAGGCGGTTTTTTAAAAAGCCGTATATAAGTAATTTATGGACCGATTTCAGAAATTTAAAATCGAGCAATTGTCAAATTGACATCCCATTTTAATGAATCCGATTTGGACCATATGTCATTTCATCCATCCTCTAAGTTCAGGATAACCTGGTGGCCGGTCCCAGATCATTCTCATTACTAATAAACTGTGGTTCCTGTACTCAGAATGTTTAGAACTGATGAATTCATCATTTTAAGCATTAACCCTTAACTTACAGATCCATGGTTGGTCCGAGATTGTTAGTTCAGTCAGTAATCCATGCAGACGAAGCCCAGAAAGGGCACTTGTTCTCACAGCTGTTAAATACCGATGAAATACATGCCAGCGACTGGTCAGTTTGATGGTGTTAGATTCTCTGTCAGGGAAATTGGCTGGCCGTGCTAATTAGTGTCCAAGGCAGAACCCAGCGGCAATCTACTTAGCTAGGGCTTACGATTATTCCTCCATTGGGGCTAAAAGGGGTAATAGAATATAACAACTTTAGAGATAAGATGGGCTTAAGTATTTTATAAAATGCTATCAGTAAATTCTGCTTTCTGCCATGTGATGTATTAGTCAATCAAGTGATAAGAATGTTTGAGAATAAGAAGCTAGTATCCTTTCTTCCGTTCCAGGTTATGGAATTTTACTCCAAGTCTACAAATATAACAGTCGGAGGGAATAAGTTGAAGGATATTTGTTACAGGTACGTTCCATTATCTATTCTATAAACCAAGTATAGGTTTAATGCTCTTGTAAATTTATTTGTCAAATTGCCAGAATTCATCTTGTTTTGTGTACATACTACGTCAGGTTTTAGAGAGCTTGGTATCCTGTAAGTTTTCCACCTAATTTGACATGGTTTGTTTGCAACCTATAGTTTCAGCCTGATGCAGCGGTCTAACCGAGATAACCAAAACTCCTCCTGCCACTCCTCCAGAAGATTGTTGGCGGCTTTATCCTCTTTTTATTTTATTTTATTGTCCCCCGCCGCCGACACCAATTGATTTTGGGTGACATTAAACAAATTTTCAAGGTCACTATGAGACTTTGATTATTTGTCAAATGTTGTTAGCATGATATCTCATGAACTGTTTTACCTAGAGTCGTTAAATTTGGTACCAGTCTCAGAAACTTGTCGATTTACATGACCTTGAACTCATTTTCAAGGTCACTAAAAAATTTGACCATGTTTTAAAATGTTGTTAGAGCAATTCCTTCTTCAGTCTTCATTTGAGGAATATGCAGAAACCAGTCGATTTCAGTGACTGGCTGTATGTCCATCCTTTTACCTAATTTCTTAATTGCGGCGGGGGACATGGTCACATTTGTGACTATTACTTGTTTTTTTAGCTTGGGCTTAAGGCATGGCATGGCGTCAGTCCGTCTGTCCGTCCGTCCGTAAACTTTTCGCTTTTTTGACTTCTTCTCCAGAACCACTGGGTCTAGGGTCTGAAATTGTGTATGCAGACTCCTTGGGCAATGGGGATTCTGAATTGTAGATTTGGTGAACCAGTGACCCCAAATAAGGGCCTAACAGGCCATAACCTAATAACCTATTTTCATCTTCTTCTCCAGAACGAAAAGACCTAGAAGACTGAAATGTTGTGTACAGACTCTTTAGCCAATGGAGATTCTAAATTGTAGATTTGGTGACCCTGTGGCACCAAATAAGGGCCTCACAGGCCATGACCTAAAATCCTATTTTCATCTTCTTCTGCAGATGGAAAAGACCTAGAAGGCTGTAATGTTGTGTGCATAGTCTTTGGCCAATGGGGATTCTATCTTGTAGATTTGGTGACTCTGTGACCCCAAATATGGGCCACAGCCTAAAAAACTTTTTGAAATTGAATTTTGAACTGATATTTTATGTCACTTCATTCAGTATTTAGTTATCGCTAATAAATACCTGAGGGAGAGTCATCTCATCTTTTAGATATGTGAGTCCTAACTTGGGTTTGAGAAATGCAGAATTAAGAAAAAAAGCAACTTCACAGTTAATCTTATTCAGTAGGAATGTGAAATATATGTTGACTTAAGATTACAATCTACATTATGGACATGTTTGTCAAATTGATGTAATCAATGTGAAATGAGAACTATTGAATAGCCTGTGAACTGAATATTGTGACAAGCCAAAAAGGAATAAATTGAAGAGGAGTTAAGAATTAGTTTTTATTACATGAGATATGTGAACTGCATATGACTGGTGATGATATGATAAGATAAGACTATTTTCATCTTCTTCTCCAGAACGAAAAGACCTAGAAGGCTGTAATAATGCATGCATAGTCTTTCGCCAATGAAGATTCTAAATTGTAGATTTGGTGACCCTATGGCCCCAAATAAGGGCCTCACAGGCCATGACCTAAAATCCTGTTTTCATCTTTTTTTCCAGAACAAAAAGACCTAGAAGGCTATAACATTAGGTGTAAACTCATTAGCCAATGGGGATTCTTACTTGTAGATTTTTTGACCCCGTGACCCCAAATATGGGCCACAGCCTAAAAAACCTGTTGAAATTGAATTTTGAACTGATATTTTATGTCACTTCATTCAGTATTTAGTTATTGCTAATAAAATACCTGAGGGAGAGTCATCTCATCTTTTAGATATGCGAGTCCTAACTTGGGTTTGAGAAATGCAGAATTGAGAAAGCAACTTTGCAGTTAATCTTATTCAGAAGCAATGTGAAATATATGTCGAAGATCAAGTCTCCATTATGGACATGTTTGTCAAATTGATGTTATCAATGTGAAATGAGAACTGTTAAACAGCTTATGAACTGGATATTGTGGATATTATAAAAAAGGCCCTCACAGGTCAAAACATAAAATCTATTTTCATCTTCTTCTCCAGAACAAACTAGAAGGAATATTGCGTCCAGAATGTTTAGCTATTTAGATGAAAAGGCTTAGAACCGTTAAAATTGTGCAAAGATTATTTAGCCAAGATGATTCTAAATTGAACTATGTACCATGAGATTCATCACATTGCCTGTTCTCTCTAAGCCTTATACAGTTGGATCAGTGCTTACAGTTGGATCAGTGCTGCCAGTGTTTAGTGCAAGGCAGAGGCTATTACATAATTTGGCTGTAAAAGCACAGCTGGCTTGTAACCAGAGCCAAGGGGTCAGCATATTGTATAATCTCCTGTGTGTTGACCTTGCTGAGTGCTCTCTCTCAAATTCAAGACTAAGATTTGTCAGGGCTAGGGATTGTGCATTATATTGAGACAATATATTTCTGTCTTCATCATCAAACAATATAAACCCTGATGAGCTACAGAGCCCATGGCTCTATTTTTTTTAAAGTGGAGTGGCATCAAAGTTATCCATATAAAAAATGTTTTGTAAACAGGACTTCAAGCACCTAACGAAATATAGATAACCTATAGTTTAGCTAAGCCAAGTGCTCAGAGTCAACAGTTACTGATGCTACAGGAGGGGAAGCTACTACATGAATAACATCAAGTGAACACAACTGAACTGATAAGCTGTAAGATAAATTATTGCGTGGTTGCCTTGTACTTCAGTTTTAACTCCCTCTTGTTCTGTTCCAGTGTCCAGACCCCGAGAGGTTACACATGTTACGTGAGCAGTCTACTAGAACTGTGGTCCTACAACCAAACTCTTCTCAACTCCTTGACAAAAACACAAATACAGGACGATGTTAACACTATCAATGTCAGGTTAGTATCATCTTCCCACGGCAAGGTGAAAATGTATCGAGATCTCTCCATTTTTTACCTTGCCTTCAACCCAGCCAGAAGTGGTGAAACGTATCAGTGACACCTATCGTGATGACGAGTTACGTCCCTTACATACAGCCAATGAAATCGCCGTTTACATTCGGAACCAATTCAAAATAAGCAACGATCGACACAGTCACAGAGGCAATACAACTGTCTTCTGATTGATTTATCCGATTAGCCTGCAGTACATTAAAATCTTAGCACTGAATATGCGGGGGTTGAGGTCAAGGGCGGAAGGAGAAGATATGGAAATCTTTTTGTTACGCCTGTGACGTTGTGAAGATGGGTTAGTATACAGTCAGACCCCGAGTGGTTACACTTTCTATGTGAGCAGTCCTACATCCTAACGAAACAGCCAGACCCTTCATGTTTGATGGCAGCCTACATCGGGGGATGATGCAGACACCAGTTGGTTTGGGTGATCTTGACCTTATGTTCACAGCAAAATTTGGACTACTTTTCAAAAGCTTTTTAACATTATATCCCCTGGACAATTGTACACAGATTGACTCCAAATTTGATGTCATTAGGGGACAACACTCATCTCTCATGACCTTGACCTTGTTTTCAATGCACTTTTCAAACAGTAATACCACATGTCTTTAAATTTGGCGAAGATCAACAACTGCTGTTTTTAATATGAAGACCATTTCATCATGACATTTCTTACCAGTAATGTAATACATGAAGAACCACCTTCTGACGAGATGACAAAAATTTGTAAATGCATTTTACTTTACAACGTTAACAGCTGAGAACATTGCAATGTTAGTGGCTAACACTTCTAGTAGTTTGTCATAACATGCCTTTATACCTTTCCTTGCAGCCCAGTGTTTGGCACCAAGTTGGATGTGTCTACAATGCTTGGGGGACACTTGAAGCGAGGGGCCGGGGGGAGAATTGAGACCGCGTCTGCCATCCAGATCACGTGGCTGCTGAAAAAGGACAAAGAGGTGAAATAATGTGACAGTGAAAATACTTTAGTAAGACACAGCACAAGCCCCACTAAATCTCAACAATTTTTTTGACTACTTACAGCTTGTGATAATATCAGAGGTGCCTACCATTTTGAGTGCGCTCTGCATTGTGTGAAACTTTCTCAATGTCAATAGTTCAAAATTATTTACCAAACGGCATTTATTTATTTTAAAAAACCCCATTAAAATGATCGTAAGTAATTTCTAGTTAGTGTATTTCCTGTGAACATGCACAGCACTCATTTCTAGAATTCCACTATGCAAATTTAATACGTCATTCAGTCATTGCTTGCCTCTGATTGGTCCATAGTTTAGTGACGTGCTTTTAATGAAAATTCCTCACAGTACTCGGTCGAATTGGTAACAAAATCTTTAGGTTAAATGATTGCTGTTTGGAGGTCTTTACAATGACATAATATCCTGCTCTGTTGTTTCAAAATGGCAACTGAAAATGCGAAGTTAAAAAGAAAGTCAGACAGGCAGACCTATCTGCTGCTATTAATCGAGAAAATAAAAGGTTAGTGATGTACCTTATGCTGATTGTGTGTTTAATTTGTTTAAATTATTCCATTCTTAGACTTTGAAATATCATTACTGAAAGGTCCCAAAAATTACTGAAATACCTATATTTTTCATCACTGACTACTGACTATATAAAACTGTAGAATTATATGATGACACAATAGTGCTCGTTTCTTGATCCTAACAGGTGCTTGATGCAGTGAAATCCTTCGAGCAGGAGCTTGTTAACCTTGGTCTGGCCGGACACAGACAGGTGAAACAGGTGTACGTGTACGCGTCTCGCAGGTGAGTTGTAGAACATTAGCCAGTGTTTGACATAAGGCAGCCCTTAAAGGGCCATTGAATATTTTACATGACATTCTTTTTGGCTTTCATACGTGCCAAAAGACCACATGCGGTGATTTAAGTTCAAATACTTTTACTTAACTTGCTTATTCACTTATCACCAAATATTTGTTGAAGGTGTCAACATCTGCCTTCTCACTTATTACACTTGCACACCATGTGCTATCCTTCTCACTTGTTACACTTGCACGCCATGTGCTATCCTTCTCACTTATTACACTTGCATACCATGTGCTATCCTTCTCACTTGTTACACTTGCACGCCATGTGCTATCCTTCTCACTTATTACACTTGCACACCATGTGCTATCCTTCTCACTTGTTACACTTGCACGCCATGTGCTATCCTTCTCACTTATTACACTTGCATACCATGTGCTATCCTTCTCACTTGTTACACTTGCACGCCATGTTCTATCCTCACTTTTTACACTTGCACGCCATGTGCTATCCTTCTCACTTGTTACACTTGCACGCCATGTGCTATCCTTCTCACTTGTTACACTTGCACGCCATGTGCTATCCTTCTCACTTGTTACACTTGCACACCATGTGCTATCCTTCTCACTTGTTACACTTGCACGCCATGTGCTATCCTTCTCACTTATTACACTTGCATACCATGTGCTATCCTTCTCACTTGTTACACTTGCACGCCATGTGCTATCCTTCTCACTTATTACACTTGCACACCATGTGCTATCCTTCTCACTTGTTACACTTGCACGCCATGTGCTATCCTTCTCACTTATTACACTTGCATACCATGTGCTATCCTTCTCACTTGTTACACTTGCACGCCATGTTCTATCCTCACTTTTTACACTTGCACGCCATGTGCTATCCTTCTCACTTGTTACACTTGCACGCCATGTGCTATCCTTCTCACTTGTTACACTTGCACGCCATGTGCTATCCTTCTCACTTGTTACACTTGCACGCCATGTGCTATCCTTCTCACTTGTTACACTTGCACACCATGTGCTATCCTTCTCACTTGTTACACTTGCACGCCATGTGCTATCCTTCTCAGTTGTTACACTTGCACGCCATGTGCTATCCTTCACTCAATACTGATGGCTCCCATCCGGGTTCTTCCGAGGAAGGCCGATGTTTGAATTTCTGAATGAGTGTTTATGATGTTAACAATATTTACTATTCAACATCACCAACCCATATCTGCATTCTTACGTTTGACCAACTGGCGCTCATTATTGTCCAGTTTTCAATATGAAAACCTTGACTTTCATCTTTATATTGTGTAAATACTGAATGAACTAGCATGTATTGGTAAGTTTTGACCCGGGCTAGTAAGATTTTTAGGTTTCTGAAGATTGCCACTTAGAATAACAAAATATACTGGGCTGATTTACACTCTGCATCAAGATTGTATTCTTCTTTGTCTTCTCTATTAATAAACAAAGTGGTAAGAAACGGTTGGGTCTATCAGTCCCCTGTTTTGAGAAAGGATTTATTCAAGACTATAAGGCTGGAATGCAAATTTTAATGGATTTGAAATCAATATCTTGAGTTAAAAAGTTAGATATGTGTGACAAACACTTTCAGAGTTATGGCCTTAAATTATATTTGTAATTAGTATTTAAAGAGAATTTGTTTAAAACCGATTGAGATAGTTAGTTATAAATACATGGTGTATTTCAGTTTATGATTGTCGGGAGACTTTAGTGACTAGAAGCAGTGTTCACTGCAATAGAAATAATTGTCAGGATATAGAATTTGCAATTTTTAAAAAAAAGTCATTACCGTACTCCAAGATAGCAATCATGAAATTTGCGATGTGCTTTGAATTGTGTCAATATCACATTAGGAACATCAATCAGAAAAATGACATTTTCATTTGTGCCTATTTTGCTTTCAGCTTCGATGATGAGGGTTACGGAGCGATCAACCGTGACACGAACCTCCTCTCTGCTGGATTCTCCATTGTCTTTGTTTTCGTCATGGTGTCTCTCGGCCGCTTTAACATGGTCGAACAACGTGTAAGATTTGTATATTCAGTTGCATAGTAGTTGTATAGGCAAGCTAAGTCTAGTTCAAAGGATGGACAAATGCCCATCTGTTGGTGCCTCATTTTGAGGTCATCTACTGTTGCTCTTGTTCATCATTGTCAAGGATTACTGATAAACTTTCTTTTTCCATTGTTGAGTACAAAAATATTTTTTTTTAGAAAATGAGAAGATGAATAAAAAGAGAATATTCTGTAGTTCTTTGAGTGGCATTCTATAAGTTGGTATAATGAAGAATGACGACAATATATGGATGTAAACCTTTTTTTATTCTGCATAGGTGACATTTCTACATAGGTTCTAATGTTGTTGTCAAGCAAGGGATACATGGGTTATATCATTGTAGATTATACAGACGTGATGTTTAAACAACAGATTCGGATGAGGAGAGTTTCAGTTGTTATTACAGTTGATGAGGTTGACTGCTGTGTCCAAGCGTTTGTTAATCACTAACTCACTCTTAGTGATAAGGGATATCATTTGAATATATTTAAATGCCTGTGATATTTAAAACATTGATTGAAATAAGAAACTAAAGCAAACTTTTTCCCCTCGTCTCAGATCTACCTCTCGTTCATTGGACTGGGAAGTGTTGGACTCTCCCTCCTGTTTGCGTATGGGCTCGCCACCGCTTTCGATGTAATATACGGCCCTATACAGTCCATCATGCCTTTCCTCCTGTTGGGTAGGTATACCTGGAAATAACTTCCCATTATGTGCAGAATTTTAATCTATATATATATATATATATATATATATATATATATGCTGACTCGCTGATATTACTCTGGTCTGTGTAAATGAACGTTTTTATATATTATTTATATTACTTATCACAGTGACTTCTTACTTTAATGGGGGTGGGATAGTGCAGTGGTTAGCGCGTTCGGCTTCGTATCAAGAGGTCCGGGGTTCGACTCCCGCCAGGGGCACGGCAACTTTGTCTGCAGTAGAGAACTGTTCTACATGCAGTAAGGTTTGGGTGCAATGCTACACTGAAATCAGATTAGTACCACCCATGGTTCGCTAGTTCCAGCCGATGCTCGCAGGTTTCACCGCAATGCATAGCCACATGGTGTTGCGGGCTTTCTCCCTGCCATAATACTAGCAGCCGCGATATAAGTGCAATAGTCTTGGAAGCGGCGTTAAACCCCACCTCACCTCTTACTTCAATTGTTTCCCTTCCATCAAGCAATCACCTTATAATTAAGTGATCATGAAGTCTTTCATTGGAAGTATAAGAATGAAATTGATCAGAAGATGTAATTATTGATAATTGAATCTTGTTTTCATCAGATCAACACACTCAATGCCCTGTTGGGTGAATTAAGTTCTAGAGAGCTTTCATATCAGGGCTGTTGATCAAAACATCAATTTGTTTTTTGTTTTTTTGCAAGTTAGATTTTTCAGGCAATGTGGTAGTTATTTGTCAAATGAACTTGTTAAATAGAAAATTTAATTTTCTAATGTGCAGGTATTGGAGTGGATGACATGTTTGTAATCATCGAGGCTTGGAAAAATCTGACTCCTGAGGAAGAGTTACTTCCCCTGACACAGAGAGTTGGACTGATGATGAAACACGCTGGCGTGTCCGTCACAGTCACATCCATCACAGACATAGTCGCTTTCGGCATTGGCGCTTCTACGGTTAGTATGATATCTTTACAGTTTCTGAAATATGGATTGGTGATTGGATGAAATTCATTAAATTAATGTTGTAAACACCCATTCAGCATTGTATTAGCTTTCATCACTGTAGTTCAGCAATGAAGTGAAGTATTTATTTTTGTGGTACCCATAGAGATTCGTGTTTAGAGTTACTTCCCTTTCGACAGGAAACTGTAATTGTCTCATCCTCCTAGGAACCTTGAAACAGAAGTTTACTGTATAATTTCGGATGATGGGCAGTTTAATAATAAGTCATTTGTATGGCGCCAACTCCACACACTAAGTGTATGATCATAGCGCAAAAAGGATCAGAGTTAGTTCTGTTCAATTGGGAATAATTACAAAATGAGTTTGTTACACTAATTTCCGCGTTTCTGATTGGACGAGAGATCTCAAAAACCTGCTGCCATTTCTCGATGAAAGCAGATAATATGTGCTACCATACCTCGTGCATTCGTACCTTGTGACGTCACAATCCATCAGAACATACGGTCGTGTCAGTCGTTTCTTACAACTGAGCGTGACGTTTTGATGGAAAATAAGAAATACACGTGTCATTTCGTCTTCAAACCTACGCCAATAACTGGAATATACATTCCTTTTCCGAATGAGACAATTAAGTTCACCGGGAACACCTCCTTTTAATAGATACAAGTCCTCAAGCTTGTTCATTCACTTGCGCTTCGTTGGAACGTCGCGTGATATGCTAATGAGGGTTTATCACAAATTGCGTAAACCAGAAAAAAACGAACCCTGATTGTATGCATGTGAATGCTGGTTAAACGAAATTGAATCCTCGGCCGTTTTAGAATAAGGATTCTTCAATTTTGCTTCAGCCATGTATTGTTGTGTGTAACAAGCTGCTGCCTCCCATGATAAATGACAAATATATAAGATTTCTGTAAATATTTAAAGAAAAACTTGGTGATTTTGTAATTATAAGGATTGTTTTACATGTTTTTTGCCTCTATCGAAGTATAACAGCAACAAATTTAGTATAACATCGCTCCGCTACGCGATGTTATACAATTTGTTGCTGTTATACTTCAATAGAGGTACAAAACAAGTAAAACAATCCTTAACACAACACAAGGTGACAAGATTCTTGTTGGAATATGACTGTCTGAAGAGATATGTTTTAACTGTGACTTAAAAAGCGAGGGTGTTTTGATTTCTTTGAGTTCCGTTGGAAGGTTGTTCCAAAGAACAGCAGCATTATAATTGAAGGATCTTTGGCCAAATCGTTTCAAGTTAGTTTTTGGAGTATTGAAGAGATGCTGATTTGCTGAGCAGTTTATGGAAGTTGAGATGATAATTTTGAATTTTGAATCAACATCAGGTAATCCCTGCCCTGAGTGCGTTCTGCATTTACGCCTCCCTTGGAATATTGGCCCTGTACGTCCTCCAGTCGACATTCTTCGTGGCGTGTCTAACTCTTGACCAGAGACGTCGGGAGTCTCACCGCAACGCCTGCATCTGCTGCTACAAACACAAGAACTACAAACCCAACTCCTGCAGTCAGAAAACTTTTCTTCCTGTCTTCATGGAGAAATACTACGGTCGTTACCTGATGAAGTTACCTGTTAAGGTGAGAATAATACATTTTCATGATCAAAATCATAATCATTCAATTTTAATCTGAGAACAACATTAACCTAATAATTAAGTGACTGACTGCCATAAGTTTTTTTTTCATATAAGCTTCACCAAATATCTCATAATGTTCAATTTGCTCATCTGACTCTAATTTACACATTACCACATGTATTTTGAACCTTACTCTCAACAGTCAGACAAATCCCGCCAGGGGCTCGGCAACTTTGTCTGCGGTAAAGAACTGTTCGACATGCAGTAAGGTTTGGGTGCAATGCTTCACTGAATTTCAGAACTGTACCGCCGATGGTTCAACCATTCCAACCAATGCTCGCAAGTTTCACTGCAATGTATAGCCACCAAGGTGTTTAGGGCTTTCTCCCTGCAATAATACTTGCAGCCGTGATATTAGTGAAATACTCTTGAAAGCAGTGTTCAACCACAACTCACCTCACCTCAACAGTCAGATATTGTTCTCATGATGTAACCTATTGTTTGCATTGGCCAATGGCATTAATATTGAAAAATGGCAAATGTCAAAGTGTTTAAATTTGGATGGTTATGTATGAATGTTTAAAATCTCAAAATGGGCCGAATCTGGGCCTCTTTCACAAAGCACTAATAACCTATAGTGTTAGAGAACAGGAAAAAGTTTGCTTTGTGATGATTGCTATATGTATCAATTAAATGATAATTTTAACGCTGACTCTACACTGTGCTACGAATGACTGTAAAGGTACTTTCCGTGTTCAGGTACCCATTTAAACAGCTGAGTGCAGTGCTTTGTTCACGGACAATCCAGTGTGAGTCCCAGGTCACGGATTTGATGTCTCCACCGGGAATTGAACCTTGCCCTGTGGCTTGAGAGGTCAGCAAGCTAACCACTACACCATCTGTTCCAATACCTATAATATAATTTATTTCATTTAATGTTTATCAATGAGATTGTTTGAAACTGTTAATGTTTCAGATCTGTGTGATGGTGTTGACTTTACTAGTACTGGGAGTGTTCCTATGGAGGTTTATACTAATGAAACAGGACTTCGACCTCATCAACTACATCCCAAGCGACTCGTATGCATTCTCCTTTGCCCGTGCCAAACAGCGTTACTTCCCTGATGAAGGCATTGACACAGCTGTGTACCTGGGTTAGTGGAGTTCTGGGTAACATTCACTTTCAGGTTTTGGTTGAATAGAAACCCACTTTGGAGGGAACTGCCTAATTTATAAACGGTTCAATGTCAATTTACAATTAGTGATTCTTGCGTTTTAAAGAGCAATGTCTCCCTCGTTCATGTTATATTGAGATGGGAAGATATGACTATACATAGAATAATTCAAGCAAGCTCCTTCATCTCCACAAACTCAGAGGTAGAGTGCGAGTTTTAATGAGTTTAATGGTTTAATTAAGTTCGAATAGCGACAATTTTAACTTCGTATATACCTTTCAGGAAGAAAAATATGTGTTCTTTGTTCAAGCTATTCTCCATGGAGGTCTTACTACTTTCAGTAGTAAATTATCCTACCAGGTCTTTCTTTCGAATGTGAAACTTCATAACAAGTTATTCCAAGAAAAGAGGACCCTTGTGAGACAATAGTGATGTCACTAGAGGTTTATGACTTCCACAGTGTATGAAGGTTGAGAAGGGTTGATATTTCAAACAGTGTACCTAATTTGGAAGACATCCTAGCTCAGTGATGTCTTTAATTTGATCCTTACTGAATCAAAATCTACTGCTGTCTTCATGGATGCAATGATTTATATTTAGACAATTTAAACAAGGGTTCTGGCTGTCAAACTGTTTCTATTATGCAAAATAGATGAAAAGTATTTTTGACAAATTGCCAAGACGCAATGAGTTAAAGATTTGAATGGTTTTATCACATCAAGAAACTGTGAATGGTTTTGCAACTTTGAAAATGAAAGCTATTTGTTAAATAAAACCGATTCTCACATGTGAGTCACCGTCGAAGGCCCTAATTATTATAGACCCGGAGTGATTAGTCTGCCCACTAACAAGCAAAGCTTCGCTTCAGTGCAGATTGTCTAAATTCGACGGTGACTCACTTTTAACCTTAATGAATTGAACAGTTTACCTCGCCATCTTGTCAATAGTGTGTACGTGTTCTTGCAGGAGACATAAACTACTACAAGTATTCCCTGGATATGGAGGCCCTCTGTCAGTACGTAACACGTAGTCCGTACACTCAGAATGGAACCGTGGTCTTCTGGTTCCAGTCATTCCAGGATTGGTGGCGCCGTAACGGTCAGTCCACATCGCAACATCTCCCAACATCTCTCTTAATCGGGGTTTGATAAAAGTTCTGTTAGGCGACAGGAGTAGTAAGAGTAACAAAATCGTGACGGATCAATTTTTTGTTTGTTTTCGTTTGATCAAATTATGTCAATCTGCTTTCGATCTTTAGTGTCCATTATAATCATGCATGTTTATGTTATTATGTCCCCCGAAAATTTTTTCGGGAGACATAATGTTTTCGCCTCCGTCCGTTATTCCGTCATTCCGTTATTCCGAAATGCTTTCTTTTCCAGGCCATATCTAAAAAAACATTCAATATTTTTTCACAAAACTTGCTATGTGGTTAGACCTAGTGGTGGAGTGGTGTCTTTTGCTATTTTGGTTATTCTGAATTTTTTATTTTTCTGGTTTCCATGGAAACAATTTGAACTTAGTGCAAATTGGTGGAAGGAGGCTTTTCCGGCCTCTATTTCAAAATCTATCTAGTATTTTTTCACCAAACTTGGTATGTGGTTAGACCTAGTGGTGGAATGGTGCCTTTTGCTACTTAGGTTATTCTGATTTTTATATTTTTTCTGGTTTCCATGGAAACAGTTTGAACTTAGTGCATATAGGGATAAGGAACCTTTTCAGACCTCTATCTCATAATCATAAGTGAAAGATAATGTCAAGAGGATTGAATTGGAAACTGGATTGAAAGTTGGAGCGGGGGACATCACAGTGTATCACATGCACATATTTCTAGTTTTTGAATGGCTTGACGCTGATGCAATCATTGTAACCCTTATCATTTACATCATCATCCTCGTCATCATCATTCTCATAATCATCACCATAAGCATCATCATCATTATCTTTATCATCCAAATCATCATCATCATCATGACCATCATGGTCTTCATCATAATCTTCATCCTTGTCCTAATCTTCCTCACCAAACTCCAAAAGCCCCTTAAGGAAGGCAGGTTTAGGACAAAATAAGGCGCAATAATAAATAGTTTTGAGTATTTACTGGTTTCTTGGTGAATGACATATCATTGGTAACTGTTGTTAGTGACATTATCATGTATCTTTATACTTCACTCATTGTTCTAGTTGTATAATTCACAGGTGACTTCTAGTAATGCTGCGAGTGAAATTAAAGATGGATGATATTATGACACTAATGAATACATATGACCACTTATCTTCCAGACACAGATGGCACAACAACCAGTGAGTCGTAATGTTGATTGGTGCCCTTGACACACTTTAACACACTTACACACTATAACACTGAAACACTGTAACACTAACACACTATAACACTATAACACACTAACATTCATTATTAGTTGCTACTTGTGATTGGGGGTCCTTCCACTAACACACTATAACACACTGACCATAGTTAAACTGGTGGTAGGCCTGATGAATCTCTTAAATATGATTACCCTCCACTTTGCTCTTTGTTTACTGTTGAAAACGCAATTTTCTATTACACAATAAACTGCTCAGTGGGTATATCAAAACTTTCAAAAGGGTAGGGTTGTCAAGTTTGATAGCTAAAACACGCTATCTCATGAAGCGTTGCACTAAATTGGTGACAGCCTATATTCGCCAATATTACGCAGACACCAATGGATTTTGTGACCTTCATTGAAAATGTCATAAATTGTGTTTATTCACATGGAATATATACTTGGTAGATAGATAATGTCATTATTAGGGTTGAAAGATACCCGGTAATAATACTGAGGAGAAGGGTAAACTGTGATGGGAGTAAACTTACTTTTGTAAGTTAGGTTTGGGTGCAATGCTACACTGACTTTCAACGTAGTACCACCTATGGTTTGCTAGTTCCAGCCGATGCTTGCTGGTTTCACCACAATGCATAGCCACATGGCGTTGGGGGCTTTCTCCCTGCCGTAATACTAGCAGTCGTGATATAAATGAAATACTCTTGAAAGCGGCGTCAAACCCCAACTCACCTCACCTCATCCTTCTTTTGAAATTATGAAAAATATTGTAAATGTTAGAGGAGAGATTGTTGTATGTGCTACAATATCTAATAAACCCCTACTCACCTCACCTTGCAGTAACTATAAATCACAAGGAAATAGTTTACTACCTGATCACATGCTCTAACATGGACGACAAGTCAAGATTACATCGCTCTTGAATAAACAAGGTGTATCCTAAATAACTCTGAGAAAGATAGGGTGATTTTAGTAGATTTGAATTATCTTCAGTAATATACGATATCAGGACAGGTTTTGACAGAGAAGGATGTAGAGCTCAGTCTTTATGACTACATATATGTTAGCAAATATTCTCACGAGATCAGAAATTAGCCATTGTGGACACAAGACTAAAATAGGTGGTCACAACTTGCTTGAGGTTAGTGTACAGCAATAAGACTTAATGTCTCTGTGTTCACAGGTATCCTCCCCACTTCAGAGACTATGTTCTATGACAAGATGTTTGAGTTTCTCAACGGAGACGGAATCCAGCTAAGGAGGTTCATCAAGATGAACTCCAGCACCACACCCTTCGGTATTGAGGTACGATACGGTATAGAGGTACGATACGGTATAGAGGTACGATACGGTATAGAGGTACGATACGGTATAGAGGTACGATACGGTATAGAGGTACGATACGGTAAAGAGGTACGATACGGTATAGAGGTACGATACGGTATAGAGGTACGATACGGTATAGAGGTAAGATACGGTATAGAGGTATAGAGGTACGATACGGTATAGAGGTACGATAGGCTGTATAATCTTGGTCTCTTTTATCTGCTTATGCAGTAATATTCAAGGCTTACCTTTTAAAGGGAGGGTTCTGTCGCCATATTGGTTCTTTTTCAGAAGGGATCCTCCTTGGGGTACATATAGCATAAAAATCCTATTTTTTGAGTTATGACAGTTAGAATTTAATGTTTTTAATAAAATAACCGTAAAAATAATAAATTACTAAAAAATAAACATTTGGACCACCCTAAGTGGGCCCCTACCCTGGCGGTTGCTAGTGACGCCAAGGGCAGATAACTCTAACTCACCACTTATAAATCTGTCGTTTGAAGAGTCAAGATGTGTTAGCTATATCAGTTCTTTGTTGCAGATTATAAGAAAATGGATCAAGATCTCAATACTGTAGGAGTGGTAACCTTTTCTTAAAATGTCTCGGCAGAGTTTCTCCATTGATTGTCGCATTCTTTACCTCGTAATTACGTTTTTTACCTTGTCTACGTGGTCAGTTTGACTACGTGGCGGGAAAAAACGACCATCATGGCGGCCCTTTTGTATTTTTCGTTTCTCTTCCTCAGAGTTCGAAAGTGTTTTTGGGTCGTTTATGTTGGTGTACGATAGGTTTATGTAGGATGCACGGCAGTTTCCATCCCTTTCTGTCAGTTTAGCTTTCCGATCGAGATTGGCACTTAGTCGTTTTTTCATGTCAGCCATGTTTGTTTACATGTTTTTCATTCAGGCATCAGGTACGTATCAATGGCTTGCATTTATTATTATCACTATGCAGGACTAATATAACTACCTCTGCCGGGGGTCTTTTGCATTTGTTATGTTTACATATGCACTTTCCTACCCCAACCCCCATTGGCCTCACACTCTGACTGTTGGATTTTCAGTCCTTCACTCAGTGTTCGGGGTGTAGCGTTAGACTACCTCCTGCTGACAAACACGACAAGTGTCTCAAGTGTCTAGCAGAGGATGGGCATGACGACAGCAGATGTAATGGCTGCCTTGACTTCACCCCAAAGACCAGGAAATGCAGACACCAGGACTTCCAGTACTTCTTCAAGTTGATAAAGGAGGGTACCGATGTTGCAGCAGTCGATCCCCCCTCTAAAGTTAAGAGGAAGTCGGGCAAGGGTAAGGGCTCTGGTAAGGCCCGTCCCTCAGATAAGGCTCTCTCCCCTCCTCCTCCTACACTCGTTAGAGAATCAGAGGAGGAGACTGAGTTGCAGCCCCCTGTCTTAGAAAGACAGGTTCCCTTCCCTTCTGCACCTTTTGATTTGAATCAATTTTCTGCATTATTACATGAGCAAATGAAGGGAATGCTGGCTGAGGCGGTCTCGGGGCTCCGTAAGGAGTTCCAGGCCCCGAGGTTGGCAGACCCCGATGCACCAGCGCAGCCCGGAGCCACTAGTGGCTCCGGTGGCGCCGGGGGTGGCGGCAACCAAGGCTCCGACCTTGCTATGCCGTCCACCCCCAAGCTCCAGGCTACCGAGCATGCTCGGAGCCTTCGGAGCCAATCCAGGGTGCGAAGCGCCAGGGTGCCGTCGGCTATGCCGAGCAACCCTGAAGCCTCTCGGCGCCAGGAGACCCGAGCCACGGAGCCGGGCTTCGAGCCTGGGTCCACGGGACCGGGTTCGGGGGTGGTCACGAAAGTCGTGGGGCAGACTGTGCTGACGCCCATCGTTCGCATCAGGTCTTCCTCTCCCATCGATTCAGTCGTCGATCCCTCTTTGGAGGTCTCCGACGTCTTGGATGGGGGGATGGGGAAGACATCGACGACCTCATGGAGGTCGATGTCGATGCGGATGATGTGGTGGATGCTAGGGATGTCCCCCTAACACCGACTTTCGCACTGAGGCAGATGCGCGATAGAATCGCTATTGCTCTGCCTCAGGTGGTGATACCGCCCCCGGCCCCGATCTCTAGTGGATTTCGCCTTCCGGGGGATACTTTCTCCGCCCCGAAGGCACCACAGGTGCAGCTTAGCCTGCTCTTTTCCCTCGAGGCTGAGAGCATTACTCCTCAACTGGTCGGCACCAGGGTACGGGTTGATTGCTGGGTCTGGGACCCAATCCCTTCTGGGGAAGCAAGGCCGCTGTGTACCTCCCTTCACCCAGCAGGCCTCACACTTGCGCTCGGCGTTTAGGTCCTTCGAGGACTCTTTCCGCAAGGTGGCGCAGCAAGTGCGAGTGTCCGTGTCTCGGCGCTTTAGTCGGAGATAGTTGGGAGGTTGGGAGACCCCGAGTCCGACTCGGTGGTTCTCCTTTCACAATCGGTGGGGGTTGGGACCCATTTGGCTCGTGACGCTCTGCGTAGCGCATCTAGCCAGATGATGGTCGCCGTTATGGGTATGAGGCGTCTCTGGCTGTCGACTGTGTCGGCGGGTCAGGACACTCATGTGCGGCTCCAGGCTCTGCCTTTCCGGTTGGGGGACTCCCTCTTCCCGGGGGTACAGCAGGTGCTGAAGGACGCTGTGGAGCTGGCGACGGTTTGCAAGGACACTGAGCTCCTTACAAAACCACCACCTACCAAAAAGAGCAAGCGTCCTTTCCCCAAGGTTTCGCAGACTCCGTCGGCGGGAGAGGCTCGGGAGTGGATCAAACCGCTCCACTACCAGGGCCAGAAACCAAGGGGCGGCAAGCAGGCACGTGGGGGAAAGCTTTCCAACAAGCCTTTTCAGGGGGGCTGGAAACCCAATCAGGGCTGCCAATCAGAGCTGCCGGAGACGGGGGTTCACTGCCTGCAGCCAAACATCCCAGTAGGTGGGCGTCTGTCGAGGTTCCTTCCGGCTTGGTCCAGGGTAACCGACAACCCCTGGGTCCTGTCCACGCTCAGGGACGGACACCTGCCTCGGTGGAAGGTCGAGCCACCGGTTTTCTCCGGGATACGGTACACACCGGTCCCCTCTGTGCCGGAGAAAGCCAAAATCCTCAGGTCCGAGCTGCAAGCTTTGCTCCAGAAGTCGGCCATAGAGGTGGTCCCCCCAGGTCAGGAGCAGAGTGGATATTATTCCACCTACTTCATTGTTACCAAGAAAGACGGGGGGTTCAGACCGATCCTCAACCTCAAGTATCTCAACCTGAAGATAGAGGTTCCATCGTTCAAGATGGAGACATTGAGGTCGGTCATAGCGTCCGTAGAGGCAAACGAGTGGCTTTCCTCGATAGACCTCAAGGACGCATATCTCCACGTCCCAATGCACCCAGAGTTCAAGAAATATTTGAGGTTTGCATTTGACGGGACGTGCTATCAGTTCACGGTTCTACCCTTCGGCATCTCTACGGCGCCAAGGGTGTTCACGAAACTCATGTTGATTCCCGCTCAGGTCGCCAGGGCACGAGGTCGATTTTGTCACCCGTACCTGGACAATTGGTTGGTCAGGGCGCTGTCTCAGGCTCTGAACCAGGCGGCCACCATGGAGATTATCAACTTTTGGTATCCCTGGGCTGGATAATCAACCTGAAGAAATCGGACCTGAAGCCCTCTCAGGATCAGATCTTCCTCGGGGCCAGGTTCCAGACGGATCTGAAGACGGTATCTCTCGCTCCAGATCGAGTTCTGAAGGTTCAGAGGGCCACGCTTTTGTTCCTAGAGTCCCACAGTCACACTGCTCGCAGATGGCTCCAGCTACTGGGGTTCATGGCGGCAACAGTGGACGTGGTTTACAGAGCTCGACTCTCGCCGCATCTTTTATGGTGGACCAGTTCAGAGAACCTTGCGAGGGGTATCTCTCTGGTGACGCCAGTGCCCTCGTGCACAGTCCAAACAGACGCTTCGCTCTCGGGCTGGGGAGGGGTCTTAGGGCCCCACTCGGCGTCGGGGCTTTGGTCCCAGGCCGAGGCCAGCCTGCACATCAACGTGTTAGAGCTGAAGGCAGTCAGGCTGGTGTTCGAACGAGGATAGATGGGCCTGTTATGCGCGCTGGTGTAGAGGTAGAGGGCTGCCAGATCCCTTTTCTACGTCTCTAGTGGCGGTTCTGGAATTCCTTCAATCCAGACTAGATGCTGGCTTAGCCGCATCGACAGTCAGGGGATATTCCACAGCCATCTCTGCTTTTCACATACCGGTGGATGGTGCCCTCCTAGTTGCCCATCCCCATGTCCAGCGCTTCTTAGCAGGTGTGGACAGAATCCGACCTCCTGTGAGGCGGATCAGCCCTTCATGGGACCTATCCATAGTACTAGATTGGCTGTCAGGACCCAAGTTTGGGGACCTGGCAAACCTTTCTCTGCAGTTACTAACTTGGAAGACGGCCTTCCTTGTGGCGGTCACGTCCGGCAGGCGGGTAGGAGACATCCATGCGATGTCCTCCGATCCCGAGTTGACTGTCTTTCACAGAGACAGAGTCAGCATTAGACTGCCGGACTCCTATCGCCCGAAGGTCGATCATTCTTTTCACATTACTGCTCCTATTGAGCTGCCTGCGCTACACTAGCCGGCAGCCTCGGGTTCAGTAAGTTCTCGCCCCCATATTCTGGACGTGCGCAGAACTCTTAAGAAATATCTTTCCCGTACTGCCACAGTCAGACGGGATAAGCAGCTTTTCTGTTGTTATGGCGGAGCCAGCCCAGGGGCTCCCGCCTCCAAACAGACGATATCGAGGTGGATTGTGTCGGCCATTGTACTGGCTTACATCCATAAGGGCATGAGCCCGCCTGAAGGTCTGAAGGCTCATTCGGTTAGGGCAGTAGCGACGTCAAAAGCGTTCGCTGCGGCCCTGCCCATCGAAGAGATCTGCTCCGCAGCTATCTGGAGCCGTCCGAGCACGTTCATTCGGCATTATCAGCTGGATAAGCACTCCAGAGAGTGTGCTCGGTTCAGTCAGACAGTTCTCTCCAGTGGGCAGAGTCATAACTCCTCTAGCTGAATGAGCTTTCCGAGGTTGTTTTTAACTTTGTCACTGTTGTTGGTACTAACATCACGAAGTGCACTCCCGAAAAGAGAATCAAAACCCTGCATAGGAGACAGGGGGCTGCTTCTCAGGGGTTTTAGTAGGGGTGTTTATGCCATTTTTGTACTCCTCCCATAGTCCTTTTCCAAAAAAAAGGGGGGGGGGGGTGCATTTGACTCAATGCTAAATTATGCCTGTTTTAAAGGCATTTTGGATAGTATTTCCCTGATCCACTGGCACGTCCCATCCCTTGGAGTCGGCCTTAGGATGTTCAGGTTAGTTGCTCCTTTTTCCTTCTTTAAATTTAAGAAATTATCTGCGAGCATCTTTATTTTTTACAGTCTAGCAGACAGAATTCCACTCCCAGGACTCTTCTTTGGGAGTCTGTTTTATGCTATATGTACCCCAAGGAGGATCCCTTCTGAAAAAGAATCGAACCAACCTGCAGAGGTTGCAGATTCTTTGAAGAGGATCCTCCTTGGGGTAGGGCCACCCGCCTCCCCTTATTCTGTCTGCCTGTCAGATTTATAAGTGGTGAGTTAGAGTTATCTGCCCTTGGCGTCACTAGCAACCGCCAGGATAGGGGCCCACTTAGGGTCGTCCAAATGTTTATTTTTTAGTAATTTATTATTTTTACGGTTATTTTATTAAAAATATTAAATTCTAACTGTCATAACTCAAAAAATAGGATTTTTATGCTATATGTACCCCAAGGAGGATCCTCTTCAAAGAATCTGCAACCTCTGCAGGTTGGTTCGAATTTTTTGGCATTACATGAAAACATTCTATATTGTACTTAATTACACACACACACTGATAGAGTATTCTGACACATAGTAACTCATAATATGTCATAAAACTAATAAAAAAAGTTGCTGTTATGCTGTAGCAAAGTTTTCCCCACTCGCAGAGTCGATGAATGGCTTCAGTTTTCATTGTTTTTATTTTCCACCATATTAGTGCTTGTGTTTATCAAGTTGTGAAATATATAGTCATCAAAATATTACCCTCATAACATATATATGTAAACAGGACTATCCTCTCGAAATTTGTTTCCACAAAAAACACCCAGATAGATGACCCACCTTTTAACCCTTCCCTGGCTGATCCCTGATAATTCCATTCATTCAAAAGTTGTGCTTTGTGTAGAAAGCCTCTCTGGTTGATTTGAAACTTCTTATTTCAGCAGCTAATGTGTTATGTTGTAGAGGAAATATATTATCGACAATCATCTGTTCCTGGCAGGCATCCTACATGACCCTTCGACACACACTACAACCCGACTCGGCTGGAGAGATTGATGCTATGGAGAACCTGCGCTCTATTGTGGACGATGTAGCCAGCGTTTTGCCGCTCAACTCAGACTCAGATGTGCCCAAGTATCAGATGTTTGCTTACTCCGATAAATATCTCACATATGAAACAAACAAGGTGAGATAAACAGAAATTATAGTCGTAGGTTGTATGACGTGATCATGAATTTCGGGTTGTAGTTGATGATGAATTAAAGGAATATCAAGCACTGTAGGAGACCAAATTACTTATTTACCTGTCGTTTCATCACCACCTTGCGTGTAACAGAGATGTATATGTTATGCAGACTAATCTTATTCCAGGTATTACAAGGAGAGCTGTACAGGAACCTGGGTCTGGCTGCTGCGTGTGTCCTGATCGTAACTCTACTGCTCATCGCGGATATCTGGACCTCGGTCCTCGTCTTCACCTGTGTTGTCTTCACATTGGTGAGGGAAGTTTGTAGAATTTGGCAAATCTCCTCTCTCCTGTCTCACTCCTGTCTGTCTCCTCCTCTCTCCTGTCCGTCTCCTGTCTGTCTCCTACTCTCTCCTGTCTGTCTCCTCCTCTCTCCTGTCTGACTCCTATCTGTCTCCACCTCTCTCCTGTCTGTCTCCTCTTTCCTGTCTGTCTCCTCCTCTCTCCTGTCTCTCTCCTGTCTGTCTCCTACTCTCTACTGTCTGTCTCCTCCTGTCTCCTGTCTGTCTCCTCCTCTCTCCTGTCTCACTCCTATCTGTCTCCACCTCTCTCCTGTCTGTCTCCTCCTCTCTCCTGTCCGTCTCCTCCTCTCTCCTGTCTCACTCCTATCTGTCTCCACCTCTCTCCTGTCTGTCTCCTCCTCTCTCCTGTCTGTCTCCACCTCTCTCCTGTCTGTCTCCTCCTCTCTCCTGTCTCTCTCCTGTCTGTCTCCTCCTCTCTCCTGTCTGTCTCCTACTCTCTACTGTCTGTCTCCTCCTGTCTCCTGTCTGTCTCCTCCTCTCTCCTGTCTATCTCAACCTCTCTCCTGTCTATCTCAACCTCTCTCCTGTCTGTCTTCTGCTCTCCTGTCTCACCACTGTCAGGTGATTCTTAGGGTAGTAGAAGATCTTAATTAAAAAAAAGCAATTTTTGTACAGTTCCTTATCCACGCTAGAGCATGCTTAAAGCACACAATTTGTTTATTACCTTGAAGGATTCATACTTCCCCTGCCATTACTTAGCACTCTGTGCAATCATATAGGTCTGTACTTCTCAAGTTCAGGTATCCATTTAAATAACTGGGTGGACTGAGTGCAATGTGCATGAAGTGCCTTGCCCAGGGACACAACACAGAAGAGATCCAGGCTATAAATCTTATGTGCGTCTACCAGGATGAAAACCCTGGGTCTTTCCAGTGAGAGACCAGCTTCACCTCTGTGTTCTTATCTTAGAGGGACATTACTGAAATTAAGAATAAAAACAGAATGTGTTCTTTCATCAATCATACTTCAGCCAGCTTCTCCAGTTACTGTTTAGTATATGAAGTTTGACCAACTTTCCAGATTGACGTAGCAGGTTCCCTCCAGGTGTGGGGAGTGACCATCGACACAGCCAGTAGTGTCCTCCTCATCCTCTCTGTCGGTATCGCCGTCGACTACTCCGCTCACGTCGGACACACCTTCATGACCGTACAGGGGACTCGCAATGGTAGGTTCATATTGATGAAGTTGTAAAAAGTGTTCTAAGGATTACGTCTCCCCATATGTCTTGACATACCTTCATGACCGCACAGGGGACTCGCAATGTTGATGTAGATGTGAAAACTGTTTAACCCTTAACTTGCGAATCCCGGAATTATCCGGGAGGGACATAAACAGAGGTGCCTCAATCCGGATCCCGGATACCAAACATAGAAAAATTCCACTGCTGTCACTTGCCTTGCAAGCCCTGTGAACGGGTCCCGAGACGATTGTGTCCGTGAGTCGCTCCATGAGAATGGCTGTATTTATGCTCCGCGGCCCGCCATGACAATGACACTTTAATCCATGTCTGGTTGGAATGTCCAGCAAAATTCACACCAATTTGCATGTGCATTGTTGAACCGTAATGCATCGATAATTAGCTTTACAAAAGGCCAATTTTGTCGGGCTAAGCCCCGAGGCCTAATTTCCTTGGGGGTAATTACCACCCATGTGTTTGCATTGCCTCGGGTTTGCCTCGCCCGTACCTGCTATCTGCCTCGCATCTAGCGAGACGGGAGAAAAAAATCGCTAACTCGCCTTACTCCCGCACTTCATATCATGTGAGCGAATTGTTTGTTTTCAAAAACAAATACGGCAAAATAAAGGGGAAAGAATGGACTACATTCCCATATAGAATGAGCAAATGTCAAACAAAAAAAAAGACACAGCAAGCGCCGTGGAAAAGGTCATGTTTACACTTCGACAATCCCTTTAACAATCGGCGAATTTCACAACTTCTTACACATTTATCACGGCTAAAATACTGAATGCATTTTCATATTTTTTATATCACAATAAACCGAATTATCTTTTATTCTATATAAAATGCGTATATTTATTCACAGAAATAAAGATACAATTTTACCTTTCTGAGAGGCATGTGAAACCAAACGGCACACAAACTAATCAACATATTTTCATCAGTTATGGTTCGAGGTTAGCGTTTATTTGAAAGGTCAAACAACATAACCATATTTGGGTTGACATGTGCTTATTTGTCCACTGGTTCGAGATTATGATTACTTGGAAAAGTGCGATGAACGACCGTTCGCAATGCCGCATACATGTTATAAGTATTTACGATTTTATAGGTGGAAATAAAGACAAAATTTATATAGCTATAGAATTATAACCAAAGGTCGCATTCTAATAATTTTTATATCATTGTGAAGCTAGACATCTTGTCTTCAATTCCGTATATAAATGGAATTTTTTTCGTTTCGTATTTATGATGTTACGAGGCCCGAATTAAAGACAATCTTTCTAAAGTAATAGAATAAAAAACGAAAAATCATAGAAAATTCATTCAAAGTTTCGGGTGTGAATTAGCCATTTGTGTACGGGTGTCGCTACTTGAATTTGTATTGAACGCCCGTATATAGTCCTTATTCGCCATGTAGATGCGGTATATTTTGTAAAAACGGTACCGGAATCGCCGCCTGGAAATTCCGCCAGCAGAGCTAGTTAGTGCCAATGCCCAAACTACTGCTGCGAGCTGTGAGCCTGTAAATTCCGCCACAGGGGCTAAAATTGGTAAAATATATATACGCACCGTAAGGGTTAATGGAAAAAGATTCCTCTTATGTCAGTCACACCTTCATGACCGCACACAGGACTTGCAATGATTAGTTCACATTGACGTTGTGGAGAAACTTGTTTTAAGAATAAAGACTCCTTGTACTTACATCAAACATTCATGACGATACAGGGACTCGTAATCCTTTGCCCATATTTATAAGCTCTCATGGTGCTAAGATATCTGTCAGTCAGTTCAGATAAATGTCACTTATAAATATCTAAGTGTTAAGAAACTTTGCAAAATCTGAGATCAGGTTTCCATGAAGTGAAGACTAATGAGAAGTTTGTGTTACAGACCGAGCGGTGTCCACATTGAGGGTGATCGGTCCTGCTGTCTTCAATGGGGGCTTCAGCACATTCCTGGCGTTTGTTCTACTGGCCAACAGCTCTAGCTACGGGTTCCAGCTCTTCTTTAGGGTAAGTCGTCAGTGATTCAGACATGTAAGTACGTAAAAATGTGAGCAATATTACCGGTATTCCAATATGTACTGGTTTTGAACCTGCAATACGAATAATGCGCTGCGTTTTCGATAAAGCAATATATTGGGTATGAAAGATTTACCTCAATAACTTTCATTAAATCTCTTCTCAAAGGTTCTTAAACCAGAGATCTTAACTCTAAATTATATTTCATTTGGACAAAATGAACAGAAAGTCCTATATTTCTCTCGGCTCCTCATTTCCCCCAATATATTACCATACGTATTGCAATACAGGTTGTATGTATTACAATATATCGCAATACAAAATTTGGCGCTATTATCAGGGCTAGTTGTTATATACTGGTGTCTTGGCTTGAACAACAAACAATAGGTGATATGGCAATGAATATCAGATGCAAAGTTGCTGAACTCCTTACTGGATTCAAATTCTAGGAATATATCTTTGAAACTCTTAGCGCTAAGATAGTTGTAATTACAATTCAGTTACATTGGCTTATGGCTATCTATCTAGCACTAAGAGAGTATCAAAAATATACTGCCAACTAATGCACTATCCAAAGAAAGAGATTCTGTTGTAATATAAATGTGACAATATTCCAGGTATTCATGACTGTGGTGGTATTTGGTTTATTTCACGGACTGGTGTATCTCCCCGTGGTGTTAAGCTGGGTGGGTC
The DNA here is from genome assembly GCA_936450465.1 of Gibbula magus. NCBI lineage: Eukaryota > Metazoa > Mollusca > Gastropoda > Trochida > Trochidae > Gibbula > Gibbula magus. Next base: position 87,284,029 of record OW388292.1, on the reverse strand, counting down.
CACAACCGTACGATTCGAAGGTCAATATCTTAGCAGTGGACAAAGAGATTAGTGTACAACCCACCACTGCAGAAGAACCAACAAACAACACTGAACATCCCTGTAATGGGCATAACAAGGTGAGATGATTGGTTGTTTGAAGTTAATTAAAATTATGACATTTTTAACCCCGGCTGACACTGAAGGGGATTCATGTCATGATGCAGTCCATCTGTCCAGAATACAGAATTAACTCGCCCCACAGTTTCGATCTTTCTGAAGTTTTAAACATGCTCCTGGATTTACATCAGTTTAGGTTGCATTTACGGACAAATATAACCATGGCCGTAATTTCTTTTTGATTAGTGATAGGCCTTCAATATTTGACATGCTTATTCATTGTCACTAGATCATTCAGACGATCGCCGCTAATGGCTGCAATATTGCCCAAGTGGCGTTAAACAATAACTCACTCACTCACTCATTCAGATGATGTCATATTTTTCAAGCTGCTCAAGACCATCTCATGTTAAATGCAGATTTGAATGATAAAATCTGATCGTTCGGAAATTGCCCTTATTTAAACTGCTTATATGGAGAATAGTTTGTGCAACCTTAGGACAAACGCTGGGGGTTCTTGTGCTCTCAGAGCACTCTTGTTATTATCAAGCTACTTTTAAAATTGAAAATTAAAGGAGCACAATTTGATCAGATGAACTGATTTTTCTATATTTGTAAGATTTTTGCATTACAACCTTGATAGTAGTTGTGAAAGTAATTGTCATCTTTCCACTGTCAACTATTCACTCTCAAGTATTACTATTTAATAATGTGATGTGATAATACTGATTTGATAATGTGAATATCTACAATTAAGTCTGTTTTGATAAGTTAATTTGGTTCATAACTGGATATCATCTCAACTAAACTATATGATACTTTGAAGAAACCATTGCTTATTTTGACAAACTGTTTGTCAATCCAATTGATGACTAGTTGTGTGTTGATGTCTGTAACTGACGATGTTTGTTTCTAGCCGCTACTTGAGTCTCAGTAAGTTTGACCTGTTCTGTTTCCTTTACGCTCTGATTGTCCTGAGTAAATGTTTGAAGTGCTACGTCAGCATGAATGCCTTATTTGCTTCCACATTAGTTTTATTGAGTTTTATTTTTATCTAATAATAATAATAGTGCATATTTATAAAGCGCACAAATCCACGCTCGAAAGCATGCTCAAGGTACTAAACATCATAATGCTAATAAATAATAATAATAGTCAGGCACATACGAATGTGCTCAGTTCACACAAACAGCAATAAGAAGTCCATGTATAGAATTGCTGCGAAAATGAAAGTCCTTACAATGTAACAAATACAAGTTATAGAGACAAGATATACTTCAAAGGAGGGTTCTATCGGGGTATTTTTTGTGGAAACGAAATTCGAGAGGATATCCCCGTTTACACAAATGTGCTACTAAAAAATGATTGAGTCAAGTTAAAAGATATCAATAAAGGTAATATTTTGATGAACATTATATTTCACAACTTAATAAAGACAAGTGTACATTTGTTGAAAAATAAAAACAATGAGAACTGAAGCCATTCATCGGCGCTTTCAGTGGGGAAAAGTTTGCTACGGCATAACAGCAAATTGTTTATTAGTTTTATGACACGATGTGTGTTGTTACTATGTGAACTTTCTATCAGTGTATATCTTTTATCATTAAAATGTTGTAAATTTAGGTAAAATATAGGGTGTTTTCATTTCACGTAATGCACAAAATCCAATATGGCGGATTTTGCCGACAGAACGGCCCCTTTAAAGAACCATCTGTTGTATAGTGCTCAACTGGCTTGTGATGGCCATCTGGGTACTGTCCTTACAGATCTTAGACCTACGTTCAATCTTGGCTAATGATAAAAGATGTGCTTACGATTGATCTTCAAGCAAAGTTATTGGAATCACACCCTGGACCCTTCTAATTACTGTCAAGAGCAGTAGGACTTTTTGAAGGTGCATCCATTGTGTTTCATAAAATTATATTTGGCTTAAATACATTCCATCACACCATATGTGCTGTTTATAGTACAAATAAATTCACTCAGCTTGAATATTCATCCCCAATCGCCAAATATATCATAATTACTAGTTTCCAAATAAAATGGAGTAACATTTTTATACATGTGTAGAAACCGAAACTGCACGTCCCATTTACATGCACAGTATTTATATGACCTGTTAAACATTATCAACTCAAATTTTGCATTTTGTCTGTTATAAATAGCATTAAAAAATTACATTTGACTCATTGGTGCACGTCAATTGTGATGCATTGTCCGGTTTTCGATCAGAAATCACTACTTTTACCTTCATTTCGTCAATATACTCAGTCCACTATCATCAATATGGTAATTTTCGGTAACAGTCGGTACTTCTCAATAAAGTAACACCATTAATAACGTTTGGAATATGTGACCCCAACAATACAATGGATGCACCTTTAAAGTCCTTTGTATAAAGAATCCAGGGAACAGAGAAGAGAGTAGTGTTAGTTCTATTTTGTTTTCTCCATAAGACTTAAAGTAATGACAATAATTACATTGGTTTTGCAGAAAATAACCTTCTGATTATTCTTTAGAAATAACATTGATTATTATGTATTTTAATGTTATCAACCCCAACGCTAAATTCCGTCCCTGTATAAATCCCTATCTTTGTGTCCCAACCTATCAATGTAGTTGTTCGGGTTTGAAGATGACTTTACATCATTAATGTTAAATACTTTATCAGCGATTTTCCAGATTATTTTGAATCTAATAAAGAAACTATTTAAAGACCGTTCTTTTAACCACATCTAATTTTTTTTAACATAGATAGATTTTACCATATTGTAACCAAATAATTAATCTTCTGCAATGTTCCATATTTGTCTGGGTGCCTAATTCCAGGATGTATTTGGCTAAATAAAAAAATTAAATGTTTCTCAGGCATTGGCATATCACTTTTATTTTTGCATATGACAGCTTTTTATTTTCATTTATAAATAAAAATAAGTTAATAATTTGCCTGAACATTTTTGTTAAAACCCAAAAGCCATTAATCGGCCAAATATATTAGTCTGCAGGAACAGATGTGCTTCTGTTATTGTTTTTGTATAGTTCCAGCACTTCCAAGCTATATTTTGATGGGAGAAAATAAAATGTAACCCTCCCTTGTCAAAAATGTTTTCAACAAAAAATTGTCACTTTTGAAAAAAATGTGCCCAAGGAACATTCAGCCTTTTTATGCTCCCTGATCAATCCACCACTCCCATCTACCCATGTCCCTGTATCCACCCGTCCACCCCTGCCTCAATCCACTGCTCCCATCTACCCATGTCCCTGCATCCACCCGTCCACCCATGCCTCAATCCACCACTCCCATCTACCCATGTCCCTGTATCCACCCGTCCACCCCTGCCTCAATCCACCGCTCCCATCTACCCATGAAGCGGCGTTAAACACTAACTCACTCACTCACTCACTCATCTACCCATGTCCCTGTATCCACCCGTCCATCCCTGTTTAGATATTTAGGTATCAAGACACAGTATAAACTTATTGAATAATCTTCTGAGAAATTTGTGTCTGATCTATAGTAATTAGTACATTTTTCCTGTTTGAATCTTTTGCAATAACTGTATTGACAAGATTTTCATTCAATCTTTTTTAGAATTTTATAATAACCCTACTGACAAGATTTTCATTCAATCTTTTTTAGAATTTTACAATAACCGTACTGACAAGATTTTCATTCAATCTTTTTTAGAATTTTACAATAAAAATGTTTTTCTCAGAGAAATAGAAATTAAAACACAGATATGTTCTGTATTAGATATGTTCTGTATTGTTGTCATGGTTGTGGAGCATGCTGTTGCATCATGGTAATGTATGTTCACAATTTGAACGTTATGCTGTTGCATCATGGTAATGTATGTTCACAATTTGAACGTTATGCTGTTGCATCATGGTAATGTATGTTCACAATTTGAACGTTATGCTGTTGCATCATGGTAATGTATGTTCACAATTTGAACGTTATGCTGTTGCATCATGGTAATGTATGTTCACAATTTGAACGTTATGCTGTTGCATCATGGTAATGTATGTTCACAATTTGAACGTTATGCTGTTGCATCATGGTAATGTATGTTCACAATTTGAACGTTATGCTGTTGCATCATGGTAATGTATGTTCACAATATGAACGTTTTGCTATTGCATGTAATGCAATTAAATGTTTATACACATCAGGCTCTGTCTCGGTCTCTTCTCTCACTCTGTGTCTGTCTGTCCTGTCCATCTTTCCTGTCGTCATTCATTTCACCATCCTTCATTCCTTCCTTGTCCATCAATCCGCATATTCTCTTTCCACAGAGGTTCTCTCTTCAGATTCTCAGATTTAGGATACTTTCTCGACTTCAAATGGAGAGTCCTGATTGGTTGCATTGTGAGTTAGGCAATCAGTGACATTTGCAAATGACAAGTCATAATGTTATTTTTGGAAACAAACGTAGGATAAACGTTTTCTAGTTTAATGTGTTTCACTTGTTGTCTGCTATTTGAATTTGTGAAGACAATTGACCCTAAAGCTGCTGATAGATAGTGAAGACCAAATCAGAGACAAAAACTGAAAATAGTTTATTCTTAGCAGAAAAATTTGAAGGACATATGCTAATTAGAAAGACCCTTTACAGTCAAAGGCTAAGATGTTTGAAGTACTGGGACACGCAGTCAATGTTGTCAATGTACGATGAGATTTCATTTGATAAAAAAACTTTGATTTCAATTTTACCAGATGCCAAATTGATCTCATTTATGTGTGAACTGTACCACTGAAAATACTTGTCAAGTGTCATTGAAGATAAAGTTTTATTACATTTGTTCATCAACACTAATCACACGACTAACATTCATCTGGTTACAGGACTAACAACACTAACAATCAAGGGTAACAAGTGAGTTTCTCTTTCTTATCCATATTTACATCCTGCACTATTAGGGTTCTTGTATTAGCTTCTTCAATACTCTGATCCCATAGGTACCTTCCTCCTTGTATCGTGCTAATAACCAACCAATGACATGACTTGAAACTGAGCAATAATGGCAGTTCCTGGATAGGAAAGACAGATCAGTGAACATGCACTTTCAAATCAGGAGATTTGATTAGTTGACAAAAAAACATGCAACCATGAAGCCTTCATTGATACATGGCTGGATGCTGCAGTGGTTAGTGCCTTAGCACTCTGCAACTTTGCTGTAGAGAACTGTTCTACATGCAGTATGGATTGGGTGCAGTGCAATGATTTCAGTGCAGTACCATCCATGGTTTGCTTGACCATAGTCACATTGGTGTTGCTGGCTTCTCCCTGCAATAATTCTTTCATCTGTGATTTGAGTAAAATACCTGTAAAAAGTGCCGTAAAACCCTAACGCCCCTCACCTTCAGTGATGCAAAAAGGAAGATGCTGATGCATTATGGGATTGAAGTAGCCTTGTGGATACTAGAGCCCTGATGGAGTTTAACAGATGTGTGTGTGTGTGAGTTGTACAGTGTTTCTTCATTTCAACCTGAACAAAATGACTAATGATCTAATGACGTTTCTTACTATTGGAGATCACAACCAGGAATTGAAGAACATGGGGTTCATGCAATTAGCAAACAATTATATGAACACCATACTGATTTTATGAAACATTTTATGTTGGTAAAGGATCATTCAATGTAAACTACAAACTTAGTTCCTCATAATGAACAAGGAAAAGTCTGCAGTCTCATTGATCTCTTATTGGTGTTATCATGTTGTCTCACGTTGTCTCACGTTGTCTCAAGTTGTCATGCGTATTGGCTTGTCCATAGTGTTTGTATTAACCATACGCTTAAACATTGCAAGCAGTATTTGCAATCTTTGGTAAAAACTCCATTTTCCAGAGAAACTTTTGCACAGGTGTTTTTTGTTTTGCAACTGAGTTGGTTTAGAATGAACTTGAATGATATGTGTCTCCATTTGGACATGTACATGTATCTTGTTATAATAGGCATGTAGTCTATTGGCCTTATGTTGTTAAGCATGCATTCATAGCCATAGAGGAGTAGCAAACATTTCAATTTTCAAAGATTTCCATGTCAAATTAAATCAAAATGTGATGATTTTACAGATACAATACTTTCTCAATGTTCTTTTTCAAGAGTAAAGCTTTAGGTTCAACAATTAAAGTGTTACTGAACTTGTATGGTGAGGTTAGCATGATATATCAATAATATTTCATTATTCCTAAACTGGAAAGTATAACTAAAGAAGAATGATACAGCTGTAAGCCTAGAATAAATATTTGATTGTCATGTTATCATACTTTAGCATTGACTTACCACTCTCTGAACACTTACAGAGCTTCCGTAGTAGATGTTCATCAGTAATTCAAAGTATAAAATATTACCAATGTGTTGAACAGTTAACAGATCTTCAAGTTCCCCAGTAATTCAAAGTATAAAATATTACCAATGTGTTGAACAGAGTTGACAGATCTTCAAGTTCCCCAGTAATTCAAAGTATAAAATATTACCAATGTGTTGAACAGAGTTGACAGATCTTCAAATTCCCCAGTAATTCAAAGTATAAAATATTACAGTTTGATTAAAATCGACCAAGGAATGAAATCAGCAAAATTGTGCCTCTCGGGATACGAGCTGGTTCTATAGATTCCTTGCCACAAGGTCTGAGGACTCCACTTATATGCTCGTCTTCTGTACCAGTTTAGTTCAGACAAACCAAGTCATATAGCTGACCAATCACAACATAGTTTTTAAGAGGTCACCGTTTTTAAATGTTACGGAAACATACAAAAAGGTAGCTGTTTGGAGATACCTTTCCTCAGCTTCTTATGATTGGTAGACTGAATTGCGTCAGAACGTACGAGCATACAGGCCGTCATCAGACAGTTTGGCAAGGACACCTCTGAATGATATGAGTTTGTACCCTGTTGATGTATTATTTTGAAACTCTTATTCCTTGGAAACAGTTTATTTTAATCAGACTGTCAAATATTACCAATGTGTTGGACAGGGTTCGCAGATCTTCAGTATCGGAGGTGTGGGTAAAGAAGGAATACATATCGACGCTGTGAGGTCCCGTCCATACATTCCAGAGCCAGACTACAGCCCAACATCGTCTCTAAGGCATCACAGAGGTCAGAGGTCAGCAGACAGAGACAGGAGACACAAGCGAGTGTCGTCGAGCAGACAACAGGTGTATAGACCGGGATGGAACTGAATGAGATTCAGTTGATCTTCTCAATCAGCTAACACAATCCAACATGCAGGCTTCTTGTTATAAGACCAAATTCAGCCAAAAGTCTATAGATAACCTGCAGTTTGAAATGAGTCTAGCTCAAGATATCACCTTGGTGAAGGAGATAACCTACATCCAGTAGTAGCTTCATTCAGTAGTATCTTCATCATAAGCGTATTAACTTAGAGTAGAGAGTAAAGGTTACACTGAACGAAACGAATCACCACAAATCATAGCCAATCTCCTCTTGTGAAGTTCACCGGACCTTGTACTACTAATACAAGCTACTTCGTTCAAGAGATGGATTTTCTTGCTTCTTAGCTTGACCTGTTAGATTTAAAAAATCAGGATGTTCGCTATAACTCGATTAAGTCACGTGATGTGTCACACGTGTTGGTTTGAGGATCCTACTGGATTGCCGGTATGCGAAAAGCATTGTTTTTGTTTTTGAAATGTAATATGTCTACAAAATTATGATTTTTTACGGGTTAGTCAGTTTATTCCAAGCTAGTCCAAAATTTATTGATTTAAAACTTGTGTTTGTTTGTTTTATATAAGGTTTACGTTTATTTTAGATGTTATTATTTTAGAAAGGATATATATCAATGTATATAAAGGAGTGATTGAAACTGTGATTGTGCTTATAGCATAGTGATGTTAGTTGATTTACCATTCCCATTTTACCATACACTTGCCAAAAAGGACCACATGACTAGCCACAGGACATGATCTTGATGACCTACATATCTTCTTCTGTATTAGACGCAGTGCTGATTAGAATTTGCCGACCTTGTCATTATGTTAAGGTCACCGAGAAACTTTGAATTAAGCATGAAACTTGCATTTTAAGCTTGGCATCAGAATATCTCAAGACCCGGATTCTCGTCTTGCACAGAGTTTCTCCTTGGGAAGGTGAAGGGTAACCTTAGTAACCTTGATTGTACTTTTAGTAAAGCGTGCGTGATTCAAAATTTCAAAATTTCAAAATTTTCCTTTCCAAGCTTGTGAAAGTATATATATCTTCTTTACTTGATGAAATGAACATGGTATTTAAAATAAATGTCAAATATCTTCCATTTATTAGAGCAAATATGGTATGTCTCATCATGTACTGAACAGCAAAAGAAACGCCAGTCCACTGTAACAATTTTGTAATTACTGACAACGCTGTATTGAGCAAATTGATAATATCAGAGCATTCAAATTTGTTGAAATGATGTTATCACATGTTGTACAGCATGCAGACATTGAGGCTGGAGTCACAATATGGGGTCCTTTTCAAAGAGCAAGTCCTGGATTACAGCACGAGTAATTTGAATTTTACCTGGCCCCTGCGGATCATGTTACCATGAACATGTGACATGCACTTTCGTGAACTGATACCTTTGCAATGGTAACCATCTGTACTCTACAGTACCAACAGCTCCACATGTTCTCTGACATTTACTAATGATTATGATATGACAAACCATGGGCTGATATGCAAACAGAAACTATAATAATTAAGAAATTACGTTCATTTGCGGTTCAGTATATTAAGCATAAAGATAGCAGTCTAATAGATGATAAGTTAATGAAGACATGTAGCAGCAGCTGTAGGTACATGATATATTGTACTTCCTTCTTATCCTTCTCGTATTCGACGATGATGGGCACTGAGAAGTTGGTAGATAAGACAATATGACAAATGGTATGGATCTTTCTCTACCCACAGAGGTTACTCAAGTTATTTATTCCCATGTAACCTCAGTTCTAATATGACAGTCCCTATCCCTATTGGTGAAAATTTGCAACACAATCTTCTGTCCTTATTTCCAGCCAATCAAAACTCTTCTTATGTTATGCACCTGGAGAAAGTCAAATCCTTCTGACCATTTCGGGAACTACTAGACCAAATTTTTTGTTCAAAGAAATCATTCAGAATTTTATTTTGCTAGTACAAGCAAACTGACTATCTAAAACAGAGATACCATTGGAGGAAATAATTTGAGTAACCTCTGTGGGAAGGTTCTGGTTTTACGACCTTTGAAGGTGGGACATGAAGAAGTCCAGAAATATGTCTGAAAACTATCTGTTGTTGCATATTAAATTTTAATCATAAGTATAAATCCTTGTGCATATGCTAGTTAAATCACCATCATTCTTTAGAATCAATGTATTGCATTTGTCATGTTTATTTTGTATTTCCATTCCCATTATCTTGGGGGCGGAATAGCGCAGTGGTTAGCGCGTTCGGCTTCGGATCAAGAGGTCGAGAACTGTTCTACACACAGTAACGTTTGGGTGCAATGCTACACTGAATTTCAGCGTAGTACCACCCATTGTTCGCTAGTTCCAGCCGATGCTCGCAGGTTTCACCGCAATGCATAGCCACATGGCGTTGCAGGCTTTCTCCCTGCCATAATACTAGCAGCCGCGATATAAGTGAAATACTCTTGAAAGCGGCGTTAAACCCCAACTCACCTCACCTCACTCCATTATCTTTAGTGATCAATGTCCAAATGTGATATCGTTTTAATAATTGAGTAATTTATTTAAATATCTATCATTCATCAGAATCATGTGATGTCAATATGGATATACTGAAGGCAATAACTTATATGTACATATCTTATGCATACACATTTTCACTTGGGGTGCAATATTTACACTTCAAGGCATATTGTCAATAAATGAACTTTTCCAAAACAGAACAGATTTTCTTGTTGTGTTTAGCAGGTTGACACAGAATGACTCGTTTGAAAACACGCCATTCTGGATTCATTTGTACTGATTACAACTCCAAGCTGTAATAGAATAAAAAAATTCTTTGTATGGCTTAAACACAGATGCAAGTTCTCTCTTTCTCTCTGTCGCCGCTAATGGCTGCGATATTTCCTAAGCGGCGTTAAGCAATAACTCACTCACTCACTCTCTATCTCTCTGCTCAGACAGCAAGCTTCAGTCACAGCTTACACCTTTGAGGTATAGACTAACAGATAAGTTAATAAGTCATTGCCAAGGTAACAAATTTACAACAAATAGTCCATATTGGTCAAGGTATTCTTAGCATTGCAATTATACATTTTACCTATTATATATTAAAAGTTTGACCTTAATGTTTTGTCTGTTCGAGGCTTTTAACTATCAAGGGACTGATGAATTAGGATACTCTCATAGCCAGAAACCTTTTAAGCTTCATGCCCTCTCTCATCCCTTCTTGACCCTCTGGGCAACAGTTCCAAAGGACCCAGGATAATTTGACCGAAGGAGAAGGAATAACCTATATTTTGCTTAATTGTTGTGCTATAGACATAAAACTACAGTTGAAAGCTGACGAACAGACCTTTATGATTATCTTCAACATTTTATCATAATACTTCAAATGGTAAATGACTCTAATTTGCATCCTTGCCACGCTTTTATTTGTGGTAGTAGGTTATTGAAATTTACAAATCTTAGGATCCAACGTTGATCCCTAGATGCAAGGTACCTCCCCACAAAAATTCAGTTTTGAGGATGTTGTGGTTCTGGAGGGGAAAAACTAATCTACAATTGAGAATCCCCACACAGTCTGTATATAGCTTTTCAGCTAGAAGTTTCTTGTACTGGAGAAGAACTTACTGGAAAAAATAGCTTTTTAGGTCATGACCCCTGTGATCTTTACATGGGGGCACATCGTAACAAAATCTACCATTTATCACCCCCATTGGCTTAGGAGTCTGTACACAAGATTTCAGCTTTCTAAGGCCTTTCATTTTCGAGAAGATGATGAATATAGGTGTTTAGGTTGTGGTCCTGTGATTCATATTTTGGGCCAAATGGTCACCAAATCTACAATTTATCATGATTGTCTAAGGCCTCTGCACAGAAAGTTTCAATTCTCAAGAGCCAGTAGTAGAAAGTTTTGCCGATGGACGCCCGACGATATGCCATGCATGCCGTTAGTTCATTGAGCCTACAAGGTCAGATGAGCTTAAAGGCACTAAAAGTGTAAATTATCTATTTGTACAACCAAAATACACTATTGAAATGAACAAATCATCATTTGGTGGTACATAGTTCTGTGATTAACTCAGTTGACCGCTATAAGGTACGTCCATCAACAATGGGAACAGTTTATAACAGGATAGGGGACCTGCTTCATGACCATAGATCTCGTAGATTGATTCCCTGCACCACACTGTAACATGTACACAGTACTGTTGAATTTTGGGAGACCCTGGTGTCACCCCAAGTAAGAGACTGTATTTAAAATGTGCTTCTGAAACTGGTGAAGGCTGTGTTGGATTGGGTTTGGTCAAGGTCCTGAGAATACATTCAGTGTAGACATGTGCTCGTTATAGATATCCTAATTATTATAATCATAAAATTAATTAATACTATTAACAGTGAATGCTTATGATCGAGCTGATCACTTTTCTATCAAGTAATGGCCAAGATTTTGTTCATTGAGTTTATTGACAACAGTTTACAACATGTTTGCTGCCTGTGTAACTCGTTAGTCATCTTTATATAGTCATATATGTTTCTGACAAAGAAGTAGTTACATCATGAATATAGTCATGTTTCATACACTGAGATTGTTGATTCCTCCTACTTGCATGTCACACTGTATGTGAATGATACAACAAACATCTGGATATTCAACAAGTAAGCCTTGGTTGCCAGTCTTCTATGGAACACAACTTGCAGCAGTCATGATTAACCTTAATAAGTATCACAGGCGGACCTGGAACTATTCAGTGGGGGAGGAGCAGCTAAGTCTCTCGTTGCCAGTGGGACAGCTTCTGGTTCTGGTGTAGTCCTGGTAGACCCTCCGAATGGTGTTCGACTGCCTCCCGAAACTCAATCGGCCTCCGCTCGGCGATCGGTGGGCTGAGAGGAGGAATGCTTCTTTGTTCAAGAAGAATCGGTACCTGAATCACAAAGGTGTTATGAGTCTGTTAAAGAAGAATATAACTTGTACCTGTAATCCAAATTGTTGTTTTAAAGCATGAATATGTTGTCCCAATAAACCAATACAATTTTTTAAATCTGTAAATGTCAAAAGGCGTCTTTCTACTACACGGTTAATACACATGCAAAGTTTCTGAAAGATATATTGAATACATTTCAAATTATGCCAAGAAATCTATCCTATCAAGGTACAGACATCAAGTCCTTCCGGTTTCCACGAAAACCACTTAAGTAGGTAGGTTATAAACAAGCAAAGTTTCAGAAAGGTAGGATGGATGGTTTGTGAGTTCTGCTATAGGAATAAATACATTTGTGTGACTTATTATAAAATTATAAAAAAACACAACTAACTGATGAAATGGCAAATTCTTTTGGTTAAAATTTAAAGACATGAACAGACAACTTACTCAGTTACCCCGCTGGTGCCGCGGTAAATGTTGTATTCTGTACCCATCGCCCAGTAATCCGTTCCGGGTTCGAAGACGGGGCAACCGCACTCTCGCTTTGTGACGAAGACGACCTGTGTCCCGTGGAAACATCGATCCAAACCTGCGGGAACCGATACCATTTTCCTCATCATCAACATCATGATACAAGTCATCATTGTCATCCACATCTTAATTCTCATGTTCCTTATCATCGTCCTAACATCACTCAAGGTCATCAAATATCCATCCAAATCCGTACAAATCAGTGTAATCAAGTGTCGGTACTTTGTATAGGGGTGTGAGTACTAAAAAGGTACTCGGAATTTCATAAATCATAGTATAATACTTTTATTTTATATCTGTTGTTGAAACCGCTTTTCAAAATGGTTTTTGGCTGGAATATTTAGTATTTAACTTGGATTTAAGGAGTTGACATGAATAACCTTCTTGGACTTAAATTTGTTGAAGCCCTTTCTCGTCTAGTTTAGGAGATACCAAAAGGCGATTGTAAGGATTTATTGAAACGTATGTCTCTCAGAAAAAAATAAAATTTAGTTTAGTTCGCTTCTAAAGACACAGGAATTCTCTGTTTCACTCATGTTTATACCTTTGGATTGAATAATCTTGTATTTTGTATGGTGAAGTTTATTTTGCGGTTGACTGTATTATAGATATCCTTCTCACAATCATTATTTTAATGATCGTTATTGTCAACATCTTCATCAACATCATTGCCATTATTACCACCATCCGTTCCTCCGTCCATCCCTCCATCCATCCACCCACCCCTAGGCCTCCATCAATTAAATGTTCCGGTCACCCACTGGTCGTTTCATCTCTTCATATTTGCGCTAAACTGCGCCTGTGGGTCACCATGCAAGAAAGGTAACAAGACTGACATACTAGTTGGATGATAACATACAATTTTTCAGTTCCTCCACAACTTGGAAAATGAGATGGTTCGATCCAGTGTTGCTTTGTTCCTCTTGACGCACTGCCCGCAGTTTGAACACTTGAACAGAAAAACAACACAATTTAGCCACTACACGTCGCTGTTAGTTTCAATATCTGCTCAAATGTCACCCATTCTCTCCCACAGAGGCTACGCCCTTCAGATATCCGATCCTAACCTCTGTTGTTTTACACTTGAAATCGAGGACAGAAAGGGAGCATCCTGATTGGTTGCAATTGAATTTAGTTGTGCAATCAGCGACGCCGTTGTAAAAGTGACATTTGCCAATGACACGTCATAATGATAAAATAAACGTAAGACAAAAGTTTTCTCGCTTAATATATTTTCCTCGAAATATGCTATTTTTTTGGAGAACTATTGATCATAAACATGCTTATAAAAAAGAAGACCAAATCAGAGACAAATACCAAAAATAGTTCATTTGTGTTATTGACATCATTTTACACATTTACAAAAACTGATAGCAGCACCAATAGTCGGGACTGCAAATTAGCAGTATTGCTATACGTGATGGTAACTGAAGGAAGAAATCGAAGAATGTGTCCTTTAGACAAATATGCAGTCAAAATGCATTCACAATAGACAGCCAGCTCTAGTTAATGATTAGATAACGTATTTACCATAGGCAGCCTGTTCTAGCTGATGACAACATAATGCATATACCATATAAACAGCCAGTTCTAGTTAATGATAACATAACGCAATTCATTAGACAGTCTGCTCTAGTTAATAACGTATCGTAATTACCATAGACAGCAAGTTCTAGTTAATAACATATCGTAATTACCATAGACAGTCTGCTCTAGTTAATAACATATCGTAATTACCATAGACAGTCTGCTCTAGTTAATAACATATCGTAATTACCATAGACAGTCTGCTCTAGTTAATAACATAACGTATTTACCATAGGCAGTCTGCTCTAGTTAATAACATATCGTAATTACCATAGACAGTCTGCTCTAGTTAATAACATATCGTAATTACCATAGACAGTCTGCTCTAGTTAATAACATAACGTATTTACCATAGACAGCCTGGTCTACTTAATAACATAACGTATTTACCATAGACAGCCTGCTCTAGTTAATAACATAACGTATTTACCATAGGCAGTCTGCTCTAGGCAATAACATAACGCATTTACCATAGATAGCCTGCTCCAGTTTCCGACTGTAGTACCGGAAGTCAAGAGTTCCCTCAGGTCTGCAATCTACGCAGGAGTCTGGAACATGATTTGATTTAACATCAGAGAGTCAACAGTGGTTTGTTTGAAAAAGATCGTTGATTTTATTTTAAAATACTCTATAAAATAAAGAAAGAGAAATGGAAACAGTAATCCACAAGCTTACTGTATCACGAAGATTTTACATTCGCATTCCGAACCCCCATGCGAGGTTCAGTTAATCTTCCCACGGCAAGGTGAAAATGTATCGAGATCTCTCCATTTTTTACCTTGCCTTCAACCTAGGCAGAAGTGGTGAAACTAATCAACGACCCTTACCATCTGTTAACATACAGCCAATGAAATCGCCGTTTACATTCGGAACCAATTCAAAATAAGCGTCGATCGACACAGTCACAGAGGCAATACAACTGTCTTCTGATTGGCTTATCCGATTAGCCTGCAGTACGTTAAAATCTTAGCACTGAAAATGCGAGGGTTGAGGTCAAGGGCGGAAGGAGAAGATATGAAAATATTTTCGTTACGCCTGTGACGTTGTGAAGATGGGTTCAGTTTGTGGTTAATACTTGTCTCAATCGTGCCCCTTTGCACGGCCATCGAGATGCCATCTTGTGTATCTGTGTCATTATCATCGCTGTTTTGGCTATATGGGCCCCTCTATAGAACAAATTCACCATTAAGACACATTAAGACGCTGTTTTGGTTATATGGACCCCTCTATAGAACCGATCATTCATTAACGCACATGCAAAACCTCTAAAGGACCGACTAACCGTTTATATCGCACGTGCATCGCTGGTTCTATAGTCTGCTTAACAATAAATGCATGTTACACCCGTGTTCAGCTTTTATGGACCCCATATGGGTCTAACTCGCAGTAAACGTATACGTGCATCTCCTGTACTGGTTGTATTGAGATCTCTTTATGATCAACTCATCGTTAAAGCATGTGTATCCCTGTACTGGTTGTATTGAGATCTCTAAATGATCAACTCATCGTTAAAGCATGTGTATCCCTGTACTGGTTGTATTGAGGTCTCTAAATGATCAACTCATCGTTAAAGCATGTGTATCCCTGTACTGGTTGTATTGAGATCTCTTAATGATCAACTCATCGTTAAAGCATGTGTATCCCTGTACTGGTTGTATTGAGATCTCTTAATGATCAACTCATCGTTAAAGCATGTGTATCCCTGTACTGGTTGTATTGAGATCTCTTAATGATCAACTCATCGTTAAAGCATTGTATCCCTGTACTGGTTGTATTGAGGTCTCTTAATGATCAACTCATCGTTAAAGCATGTGTATCCCTGTACTGGTTGTATTGAGATCTCTTAATGATCAACTCATCGTTAAAGCATGTGTATCCCTGTACTGGTTGTATTGAGATCTCTTAATGATCAACTCATCGTTAAAGCATGTGTATCCCTGTACTGGTTGTATTGAGATCTCTTAATGATCAACTCATCGTTAAAGCATGTGTATCTCTGTACTGATTCAAAGGAAACGGACTCACCGTCAACACACGTGCATCCCCTGCACTGGTTTTATTGAGCTCTTCAAATGACCGATTCATCATTAAAGCACTTGTATTCCTGTACTAGTTCAAAGAAACAAAAGTCATCAGAAGATGACATATCCCACTGGTCCCAAATAATTTGTAAAACACATTTTTGACAGATAATAGTATATCTACTACTTCAGTTAGTGGGTAATACACATGCTGAGTTTTAGAAAGGATGAAGGGTTTTGGAGCGCTGCTCCGGAAATAAACACTCTCTCTCAACACGTTTCTATGGACACGGAAAAAAACAACATTTCAGAAATCTGAAAATATCAAAAGGCACAACTTCAATAGGTGGGTAATACACATGGGAAATTTCAGAAAGATATCATGAACGGTTTTTGAGTTCTGTTCCGGAAACGAAATAATTACGGACGGACAAACGGACGGACGGACGGACAGGGCGACGACAATATCCCACGGTATTACATACCGGTGGGATAAACAATCAAATTAACCGACTGACCGTTAACACACGTGCATCCTCTGTATTGGTTCTCCTCGACCACGGAGCAGTAGAAGGGTCGGCTCATCACCTCCTCGTCTCCCGCGTACTGGCGGGGACACGTCCAGTCTGCAACATGGGAAAAGCGAGTACTTCATTGACGAACGAATGTCAAATGCCGTCAGGTCATCTGACTGTTTATGTCTGATGAGCTTCATATAAAGAAGTTATTAACCTGGACATCCTTTCACAAGGCAATAAGATGATCATAAGTCACTAAGGTTAAATAATGGGAGTTAAGGTTAACCTTAGTAAAGTTGCTTTGTGAAAGAAGTCCCTGGGCTCACTTGCACTCTAGTCCTCTATGCCTACGGTGAACTTCCCCCTTGGCCTGACGCTACTGTCATCGTAGCCGCAACCTTGGTCATATTGGCCTTGTGCAAATACGCCCAGGGCCGTTTGTTTCTCTAAACGTTCGTCATCTTACAAAATTCTTAAGTCCATTCTTCACACATGGGCTGCGATCGAATTATGAATTATTAAGGCTACGAAAGTTTCGATTACAAGGGTCCAAAAGTTAAGACTGATAAACATACCCTTCACGTTGTAACTCTTCAAGGAGACTGTAGCGGGTTTCATGTGATTGACAGGTCTCTTCTTGAGGATCCTGAACCCGTAACATTCCATCTCTTCGTTGCTTACCTGTTTAAAGAGAAATCAGGGATGCGTTCAAGATACGACTGTGTCTTAAGGTTCGTTCACACCATGCGATTTTTAGTTCCAACTTGTAGTATCAACCTGTAGTCTAAACATGATTTGTTTGTACATCTGGGCTCCGTTCCATAACAGCGAGCGCTTAAATTGCTCATTGATCGCTCAATGTAGCGCTCAAGTAGCGCTCATTCTCTCTTGAACGACATAGTGCAAAATCCTCGAAGTTTGCTCACCTTGCTACGTAGCGCTACATTGAGCAATCGCGTTCAAGAGAGGTTTAAAAGTAATCGCTAATTGAGTTATTGAGTTCGATGTGTATGCCAAAGGGGTTATGTCGCCTTCACTTATAGTTTTCTCTGGGAGATCCAATAGGGCACAGGCTTTGGAAAATTGATGTGACATTTTGGAACTCCCTGTTTTTAATAGCTAACATGTTGTCATGTTGTCATGTTGTCATGTATTATTAGATGCATTGTTTATTGATAAGAAGACACTTTTTTATTACTCGCCCGTTGAAGATATTGCAGTTTGATAAATCTACCGTGTTATTAAACTTAGTGTAATAACATCGCGTGCTGCCGATTGACGTGACGTCATAATGGCAAAAATATGACGTAACAATGTCAGCGCCGCGGTCACAATGCAGTGTGTCCCATTTATCGACGAGTTCGCGAATTAAGTGGCATTTAAATCAGCGAGTAATAAATAATATACTAAACCCGTTTCCGTTTAATAACATATTTATGAAACTCGTGAGTTGGTATTTGTATTTAACTCGCTTTCGCTCGTTAAATACAAACCACTCACTCATTTCATAAATATGTTATTGAACGGGACGTCGTTTAGTATTCTCTATTATGAAACTCGTGGATGGTATTGGTATCTAACTCGCTTTCGCTCGTTAGATACCAAAACCATCCACTCGTTTCATAAATATGTTATTAAATATATACAACTATATAGGCAACGTTTCGACATAGGCTCAAGTGTCATCGTTTATCATGCTTCTTTTCATTGTCATATTTTTATTTCACAAATGTTTCCACTCTGTTGTCACCTGTATACAAATGATGATTCTATAGGGGTCGCGTGAGATTCAAACTTCAATAGTTACAAACCATGGGATATTGGTCAAGACTCAGGAGGTTTAACTTACAAATTTGATTTACTTGTAACAACATTTTGCAATGCAGATTATACTTGAACGAAGACTTCCTCAATATATAGAAATAATCAATTTCCATTTTTTACATTCCAATTAAAAAACTATTGCATTCATAACCTCGATCATCAGAGAACACTTACATCAACAGTTCATCCTGTTCGCACAGGTACACGATATTGACGTCTCGCTCCCCGGTTCCTTAACGGTTCCTCGGTCAACAGCATTTTATTTATGTGTTTTTCTATATTGGTAAAATTGGTGATAGAGACCGTTTGATTAGTACGGCGTCGCCCAAATAACTAGCGTAGTCTCGATTGAATAAATTACAAGGCAGTGTATTTCAGCTGTTACATGAGCCTATGAACGACGGCAGTGTCGAGACTGTTGATGGGAGCTCCTCCTCTCAAGCTTACATACATACAGCTCTGAGCTTTCCAGTAATAAGATTGCAACCAGCCTTACACATAACATTTGGTTTGTGACTGTCATTAGAGCAGTTATTATGATGAGGGAATTCACAGTAAAGAATGTCTACCTGACACACGTCTGAAATCTCAACTTGTCACTCACCCTTTTAAGATGCAAGTTGACAAATCCCTCCTCCGCCTTGTAGGTAGCCATTTGCACTCTGTTGGCTGCCATCTGTATGTAGGTAAAGTTTATGTAAATTTCTTGATCGACATGAACTCGAACTTAACTGCCGGTAAAATGAAACGGTAACAAACCTTCAAAGCCAAAACACTGCTCCAAGATAAAGTCGAGTTTGAATGCTTTTGATAAGCATATATTGTGCAAAGAAGCAAACACAATCGCGGTACAGTCGTGGTACGATCGTGGTATGATCGTGGTATGATCGTGGTATGATGCTTTAAATATCGACGTCTCTTCAAACACATATGAGGGGCTGAAATCGCTCAATAAAATCAAAATAATTTTGGACAGAAATAAAAATGAACACTGATAAACAATTGCGTCGACATAAATCGTTAATGCATCGTTGCTGAAAGAGATAACTCATTCCAGCAAGAGCCATCAGGGGAGATGGCTTATCCCCCGGCCCGACATAAGTTGAATAATCAGCTTTAGTTGTATATATTTAAGACTATAAGGTGTTTTTGCTCGTAAAAACAGATTCAATTCAAGTTATTGCCTTTCTAAAAAACAAAAGTCCAAAATGTTGCCATGGAGACAGAAAAAAGTTACAAAAGTTCTAACCCCCAAAACAGAACTACGTGAGAAGGTTGTATACACAATTTGGTGAGGATCGGTCAATCCGCCGGTCTACCCTTCCAATAAACGAAAGTCAAAATTGTAACAGAAAAAAATATTGGGAAACAAGTTAAAACCCCCAAAAGGCACATCTACATGATATTGGGAGGCAGTATGCCAACTTTTGTGAGGTATGGTCAAATAGTTTTAGAGATCTGCTCCGGAAACAGTCCAAATTGTTACTATGGAAACAAAATTTTATTTTTTCGGAAACGATGTGATCACGGACAGTGGGGCGGACAGACGGACATACGGACACAAAGACGGAGCCAACGACTATATCCAACCCCCCCCCCCCCCCCCCACCCCCCCCCCCCCATTATATGCCGGGGGTATACGGTTTTGTTCTCTTATCGTGATTAAAAGCTATTAATACGTCAAACTTCAATGGTAACAAACATTGTAACATTTAAAACTATTGCATTCACCAGTGAACACTTAAAGGCGCTCTAGCACGTTTTTCTTACTGAAATAAAGTGATCTCACGAAAAGGTTAAAAAGTTCCTCGGTCGATTGCAGTTCATAGCTCTTTATTGCTACATGTGTGTCTGTTCTCATATCTCTGAAATATATTTAACCATTCATTTATTTTTATTCTATGTAACACGAACTTCTACATCATATATTCGTATCCTGAATCTATCTACTGATCGATATCATCTGTATTCATAACCTGGTTTCATCTACTGATCGATATCATCTGTATTAACAACCTGGTTTCATCTACTGGTCGATATCATCTGTATTCATAACCTGGTTTCATCTACTGATCGATATCATCTGTATTCATAACCTGGTTTCATCTACTGATCGATATCATCTGTATTCATAACCTGGTTTCATCTACTGATCGATATCATCTGTATTCATAACCTGGTTTCATCTACTGATCGATATCATCTGTATTCATAACCTGGTTTCATCTACTGATCGATATCATCTGTATTAATAACCTGGTTTCATCTACTGATCGATATCATCTGTATTCATAACCTGGTTTCATCTACTGATCGATATCATCTGTATTCATAACCTGGTTTCATCTACTGATCGATATCATCTGTATTCATAACCTGGTTTCATCTACTGATCGATATCATCTGTATTCATAACCTGGTTTCATCTACTGATCGATATCATCTGTATTCATAACCTGGTTTCATCTACTGATCGATATCATCTGTATTCATAACCTGGTTTCATCTACTGATCGATATCATCTGTATTCATAACCTGGTTTCATCTACTGATCGATATCATCTGTATTCATAACCTGGTTTCATCTACTGATCGACAGTCTTGTGGACCTCTTCAGTGTGAGTAGTAGATTTTGGGAGTTCAGAAAGAAAGCTGGTTGACAATTCCATCATGGTGTCATATTCAAAACCCTGTTCTAAGTATAGGAATATAGCTACATCAGTCAGATCACTATCATTTTTGTGTGAACACCTTAAATGGCCTCTCGAAGGGAGAGTGATTCTCATGGCTTTTAAACCGAACCATGTATACTGGTTTTAGGGGAGCTGCATGAAAGAAGTCGAAAATCCAAAATCCGGCTCTGTTATGCACCAAGTTGGGTTACAGGCTACATTTATTGTTTGAGGTGCATTTTATTTCAGTAAAAACGACGTGCTAGAGCGCCTCCAATTTAATTTTAATAATACATTTTATAGTAACATTTTGCAGGAATAATACGTCAGTCTTCGTAAGCTAACCCCTGAAGTTTAAACAATGAAAGTGAAAAGACACTTACTTTTAGCTGAGCTTGCAGATCACACTGGTTGGGTTCGTATCCACTGAGCATGCCCAACCGGATGTCCAATTTGCCGTGGTCGCGTTCGCCGTTGCTTCTACAACGCGAGTGTTCATTAACATAATCGGATGCAGGTATTACCAAGGGATGTCACATATTATAAAAATAGTAGGAAAGTTGTCAACTATAAATACAATATGTTTCAAGGGGATGGGGGTCGGACACATTGCTTGCATACACTGAATATCCACGTTATTGGTGCAGACATTGAGACAGTGAATGAAGCTACACGTACTTGATGCAGACATTGAGACAGTGTATGGAGCTATACGTACTTGATGCAGCCATTGAGACAGTGTATGAAGCTACACGTACTTGGTGCAGACATTGAGACAGTGTATGAAGCTACACGTACTTGATGCAGCCATTGAGACAGTGAATGAAGCTACACGTACTTGGTGCAGACATTGAGACAGTGTATGAAGCTATATACGTACTTGTTACAGACATTGAGACAGTGTATGAAGCTACAGGTACTTGATGCAGACATTGAGACAGTGTATGAAGCTACACGTACTTGGTGCAGACATTTAGACAGTGTATGGAGCTATATACGTACTTGTTACAGACATTGAGACAGTGTATGAAGCTATACGTACTTGGTGCAGACATTGAGACAGTGTATGAAGCTACACGTAATTGATGCAGACATTGAGACAGTGAATGGAGCTATATACGTACTTGTTACAGACATTGAGACAGTGTATGAAGCTATACGTACTTGTTACAGACATTGAGACAGTGTATGAAGCTACACGTAATTGATGCAGACATTGAGACAGTGAATGGAGCTATATACGTACTTGTTACAGACATTGAGACAGTGTATGAAGCTATACGTACTTGTTACAGACATTGAGACAGTGTATGAAGCTACACGTAATTGATGCAGACATTGAGACAGTGAATGGAGCTATATACGTACTTGTTACAGACATTGAGACAGTGTATGAAGCTACACGTACTTGGTACAGACATTGAGACAGTGTATGAAGCTATACGTACTTGGTGCAGACATTGAGACAGTGTATGAAGCTACAGGTACTTGGTGCAGACATTGAGACAGTGTATGAAGCTATACGTACTTGGTGCAGCCATTGAGACAGTGTATGAGGCTATACGTAATTGATGCAGCCATTGATACAGTGTATGAAGCTATACGTACTTGATGCAGACATTGAGACAGTGTATGAAGCTACACGTACTTGGTGCAGACATTGAGACAGTGTATGAAGCTATACGTACTTGGTGCAGACATTGAGACAGTGTATGAAGCTATACGTACTTGGTGCAGACATTGAGACAGTGTATGAAGCTACAGGTACTTGTTACAGACATTGAGACAGTGTATGAAGCTACACGTACTTGTTACAGACATTGAGACAGTGTATGAAGCTACAGGTACTTGGTGCAGACATTGAGACAGTGTATGAAGCTATACGTACTTGGTGCAGCCATTGAGACAGTGTATGAAGCTATACGTAATTGATGCAGCCATTGATACAGTGTTTGAAGCTATACGTACTTGATGCAGACATTGAGACAGTGTATGAAGCTACACGTACTTGGTGCAGACATTGAGACAGTGTATGAAGCTATACGTACTTGGTGCAGACATTGAGACAGTGTATGAAGCTATACGTACTTGGTGCAGACATTGAGACAGTGTATGAAGCTACAGGTACTTGTTACAGACATTGAGACAGTGTATGAAGCTACACGTACTTGTTACAGACATTGAGACAGTGTATGAAGCTACAGGTACTTGGTGCAGACATTGAGACAGTGTATGAAGCTATACGTACTTGGTGCAGACATTGAGACAGTGTATGAAGCTATACGTAATTGATGCAGCCATTGATACAGTGTATGAAGCTATACGTACTTGATGCAGACATTGAGACAGTGTATGAAGCTACACGTACTTGGTGCAGACATTTAGACAGTGTATGAAGCTATACGTACTTGGTGCAGACATTGAGACAGTGTATGAAGCTACACGTACTTGGTGCAGACATTTAGACAGTGTATGAAGCTACACGTACTTGGTGCAGACATTGAGACAGTGTATGAAGCTATACGTACTTGATGCAGACATTGAGACAGTGTATGAAGCTATACGTACTTGGTGCAGACATTGAGACAGTGTATGAAGCTATACGTACTTGATGCAGACATTTAGACAGTGTATGAAGCTACACGTACTTGGTGCAGACATTTAGACAGTGTATGAAGCTACACGTACTTGGTGCAGACATTTAGACAGTGTATGAAGCTACACGTACTTGGTGCAGACATTGAGACAGTGTATGAAGCTATACGTACTTGGTGCAGACATTGAGACAGTGTATGAAGCTACAGGTACTTGTTACAGACATTGAGACAGTGTATGAAGCTACAGGTACTTGTTACAGACATTGAGACAGTGTATGAAGCTACACGTACTTGTTACAGACATTGAGACAGTGTATGAAGCTACAGGTACTTGGTGCAGACATTGAGACAGTGTATGAAGCTACACGTACTTGATGCAGACATTGAGACAGTGAATGGAGCTATATACGTACTTGTTACAGACATTGAGACAGTGTATGAAGCTATACGTACTTGGTGCAGACATTGAGACAGTGTATGAAGCTATACGTACTTGGTGCAGACATTGAGACAGTGTATGAAGCTATACGTAATTGATGCAGCCATTGATACAGTGTATGAAGCTATACGTACTTGATGCAGACATTGAGACAGTGTATGAAGCTACACGTACTTGGTGCAGACATTGAGACAGTGTATGAAGCTATACGTACTTGGTGCAGACATTGAGACAGTGTATGAAGCTATACGTACTTGGTGCAGACATTGAGACAGTGTATGAAGCTACAGGTACTTGTTACAGACATTGAGACAGTGTATGAAGCTACACGTACTTGTTACAGACATTGAGACAGTGTATGAAGCTACAGGTACTTGGTGCAGACATTGAGACAGTGTATGAAGCTATACGTACTTGGTGCAGACATTGAGACAGTGTATGAAGCTATACGTAATTGATGCAGCCATTGATACAGTGTATGAAGCTATACGTACTTGATGCAGACATTGAGACAGTGTATGAAGCTACACGTACTTGGTGCAGACATTTAGACAGTGTATGAAGCTATACGTACTTGGTGCAGACATTCAGACAGTGTATGAAGCTACACGTACTTGGTGCAGACATTTAGACAGTGTATGAAGCTACACGTACTTGGTGCAGACATTGAGACAGTGTATGAAGCTATACGTACTTGATGCAGACATTGAGACAGTGTATGAAGCTATACGTACTTGGTGCAGACATTGAGACAGTGTATGAAGCTATACGTACTTGATGCAGACATTTAGACAGTGTATGAAGCTACACGTACTTGGTGCAGACATTTAGACAGTGTATGAAGCTACACGTACTTGGTGCAGACATTTAGACAGTGTATGAAGCTACACGTACTTGGTGCAGACATTGAGACAGTGTATGAAGCTATACGTACTTGGTGCAGACATTTAGACAGTGTATGAAGCTACACGTACTTGATGCAGACATTGAGACAGTGTATGAAGCTATACGTACTTGGTGCAGACATTTAGACAGTGTATGAAGCTATACGTACTTGGTGCAGACATTTAGACAGTGTATGAAGCTATACGTACTTAGTGGGACATTGAGACAGTGTATGAAGCTATACGTACTTGATGCAGACATTGAGACAGTGTATGAAGCTACACGTACTTGGCCAGACATTTAGACAGTGTATGAAGCTATACGTACTTGGTGCAGACATTTAGACAGTGTATGAAGCTATACGTACTTGATGCAGGCATTTAGACAGTGTATGAAGCTACACGTACTTGGTGCAGACATTTAGACAGTGTATGAAGCTATACGTACTTGGTGCAGACATTGAGACAGTGTATGAAGCTATACGTACTTGATGCAGACATTGAGACAGTGTATGAAGCTATACGTACTTGATGCAGACATTGAGACAGTGTATGAAGCTACACGTACTTGGTACAGACATTTAGACAGTGTATGAAGCTATACGTACTTGGTGCAGTCATTGAGACAGTGTATGAAGCTACACGTACTTGGTGCAGACATTTAGACAGTGCATGAAGCTATACGTACTTGGTGCAGACATTGAGACAGTGTATGAAGCTATACGTACTTGGTGCAGACATTGAGACAGTGTATGAAGCTACACGTACTTGATGCAGACATTGAGACAGTGTATGAAGTTATACGTACTTGGTGCAGACATTTAGACAGTGTATGAAGCTACACGTACTTGGCCAGACATTTAGACAGTGTATGAAGCTATACGTACTTGGTGCAGACATTTAGACAGTGTATGAAGCTATACGTACTTGATGCAGACATTTAGACAGTGTATGAAGCTACACGTACTTGGTGCAGACATTTAGACAGTGCATGAAGCTATACGTACTTGGTGCAGACATTGAGACAGTGTATGAAGCTACACGTACTTGATGCAGACATTGAGACAGTGTATGGAGCGATACGTACTTGATGCAGACATTGAGACAGTGTATGAAGCTACACGTACTTGATGCAGATATTGAGACAGTGTATGAAGCTACACGTACTTGGTGCAGACATTTAGACAGTGTATGAAGCTACACGTACTTGGTGCAGACATTTAGACAGTGTATGAAGCTACACGTACTTGATGCAGACATTGAGACAGTGTATGAAGCTACACGTACTTGATGCAGACATTGAGACAGTGTATGGAGCGATACGTACTTGATGCAGCCATTTAGACAGTGTATGAAGCTACACGTACTTGATGCAGACATTGAGACAGTGTATGGAGCGATACGTACTTGATGCAGACATTTAGACAGTGTATGAAGCTATACGTACTTGATGCAGCCATTTAGACAGTGTATGAAGCTACACGTACTTGATGCAGACATTGAGACAGTGTATGGAGCGATACGTACTTGATGCAGATATTGAGACAGTGTATGAAGCTACACGTACTTGATGCAGACATTGAGACAGTGTATGAAGCTATACGTACTTGGTGCAGACATTTAGACAGTGTATGAAGCTACACGTACTTGATGCAGACATTGAGACAGTGTATGAAGCTATACGTAATTGATGCAGACATTTAGACAGTGTATGAAGCTATACGTACTTGATGCAGACATTGAGACAGTGTATGAAGCTATACGTACTTGGTGCAGACATTTAGACAGTGTATGAAGCTACACGTACTTGGTGCAGACATTTAGACAGTGTATGAAGCTATACGTACTTGGTGCAGACATTGAGACAGTGTATGAAGCTACACGTACTTGATGCAGACATTGAGACAGTGTATGAAGCTATACGTAATTGATGCAGCCATTTAGACAGTGTATGAAGCTATACGTACTTGGTGCAGACATTGAGACAGTGTATGAAGCTACAGGTACTTGGTGCAGACATTGAGACAGTGTATGAAGCTATACGTAATTGATGCAGACATTGAGACAGTGTATGAATCTACAGGTACTTGGTGCAGACATTGAGACAGTGTATGAATCTATACGTACTTGGTGCAGACATTGAGACAGTGTATGAAGCTATACGTACTTGGTACAGACATTGAGACAGTGTATGGAGCTATATACGTACTTGGTACAGACATTGAGACAGTGTATGAAGCTATACGTACTTGATGCAGACATTGAGACAGTGTATGGAGCTATACGTAATTGATGCAGCCATTTAGACAGTGTATGAAGCTATACGTACTTGGTGCAGACATTGAGACAGTGTATGAAGCTACAGGTACTTGGTGCAGACATTGAGACAGTGTATGAAGCTATACGTAATTGATGCAGACATTGAGACAGTGTATGAATCTACAGGTACGTGGTGCAGACATTGAGACAGTGTATGAAGCTATACGTACTTGGTGCAGACATTGAGACAGTGTATGAAGCTACAGGTACTTGGTACAGACATTGAGACAGTGTATGAAGCTATACATAATTGATGCAGACATTGAGACAGTGTATGAATCTACAGGTACTTGGTGCAGACATTGAGACAGTGTATGAATCTATACGTACTTGGTGCAGACATTGAGACAGTGTATGAAGCTATACGTACTTGATGCAGACATTGAGACAGTGTATGGAGCTATATACGTACTTGGTACAGACATTTAGACAGTGTATGAAGCTATACGTACTTGGTGCAGTCATTGAGACAGTGTATGAAGCTACACGTACTTGGTGCAGACATTTAGACAGTGCATGAAGCTATACGTACTTGGTGCAGACATTGAGACAGTGTATGAAGCTATACGTACTTGGTGCAGACATTGAGACAGTGTATGAAGCTACACGTACTTGATGCAGACATTGAGACAGTGTATGAAGCTATACGTACTTGGTGCATACATTTAGACAGTGTATGAAGCTATACGTACTTGGTGCAGACATTGAGACAGTGTATGAAGCTATACGTACTTGGTGCAGACATTGAGACAGTGTATGAAGCTATACGTACTTGATGCAGACATTGAGACAGTGTATGAAGCTACACGTACTTGGCCAGACATTTAGACAGTGTATGAAGCTATACGTACTTGGTGCAGACATTTAGACAGTGTATGAAGCTATACGTACTTGATGCAGACATTTAGACAGTGTATGAAGCTACACGTACTTGGTGCAGACATTTAGACAGTGTATGAAGCTATACGTACTTGGTGCAGACATTGAGACAGTGTATGAAGCTATACGTACTTGATGCAGACATTGAGACAGTGTATGAAGCTATACGTACTTGATGCAGACATTGAGACAGTGTATGAAGCTACACGTACTTGGTACAGACATTTAGACAGTGTATGAAGCTATACGTACTTGGTGCAGTCATTGAGACAGTGTATGAAGCTACACGTACTTGGTGCAGACATTTAGACAGTGCATGAAGCTATACGTACTTGGTGCAGACATTGAGACAGTGTATGAAGCTACACGTACTTGATGCAGACATTGAGACAGTGTATGGAGCTATACGTACTTGATGCAGATATTGAGACAGTGTATGAAGCTACACGTACTTGGTGCAGACATTGAGACAGTGTATGAAGCTACACGTACTTGGTGCAGACATTTAGACAGTGTATGAAGCTACACGTACTTGGTGCAGACATTGAGACAGTGTATGGAGCTATACGTACTTGATGCAGACATTTAGACAGTGTATGAAGCTACACGTACTTGGTGCAGACGACATTTAAACAGTGTATGAAGCTACACGTACTTGATGCAGACATTTAGACAGTGTATGAAGCTACACGTACTTGGTGCAGACATTGAGACAGTGTATGGAGCTATACGTACTTGATGCAGACATTGAGACAGTGTATGAAGCTATACGTACTTGGTGCAGACATTTAGACAGTGTATGAAGCTACACGTACTTGGTGCAGACATTGAGACAGTGTATGAAACTACACGTACTTGATGCAGATATTGAGACAGTGTATGAAGCTACACGTACTTGGTGCAGACATTGAGACAGTGTATGAAGCTATACGTACTTGGTGCAGACATTTAGACAGTGTATGGAGCTATACGTACTTGGTGCAGACATTGAGACAGTGTATGAAGCTATACGTACTTGGTGCAGACATTTAGACAGTGTATGAAGCTACACGTACTTGATGCAGACATTTAGACAGTGTATGAAGCTATACGTACTTGATGCAGACATTTAGACAGTGTATGAAGCTACACGTACTTGATGCAGACATTTAGACAGTGTATGAAGCTATACGTACTTGATGCAGACATTGAGACAGTGTATGAAGCTATACGTACTTGATGCAGACATTTAGACAGTGTATGAAGCTATACGTACTTGATGCAGACATTTAGACAGTGTATGAAGCTACACGTACTTGATGCAGCCATTTAGACAGTGCATGAAGCTATACGTACTTGATGCAGACATTTAGACAGTGTATGAAGCTATACGTACTTGGTGCAGACATTGAGACAGTGTATGAAGCTACACGTACTTGATGCAGACATTGAGACAGTGTATGAAGCTATACGTAATTGATGCAGCCATTTAGACAGTGTATGAAGCTATACGTACTTGGTGCAGACATTGAGACAGTGTATGAAGCTACAGGTACTTGGTGCAGACATTGAGACAGTGTATGAAGCTATACGTAATTGATGCAGACATTGAGACAGTGTATGAATCTACAGGTACTTGGTGCAGACATTGAGACAGTGTATGAATCTATACGTAATTGATGCAGACATTGAGACAGTGTATGAAGCTATACGTACTTAATGCAGACCTTGAGACAGTGTATGGCGATGACAGTCCCTCCCTCGTCTGTTGCGTCTCTTGTACAGTTGAAGGGATTTCGGGGAGTGTAAATGTCTCCGCCACACATGGAGCCTAGATCGGTCTCCCCTCCTTGTAAGCTGATCAGGAGTAAACATTATAAGGATGAACTTCGCCAACAGTGTATCACTAGAGCTTAAGACTTGCACTACCATAAACCCATATTTTGTCCTCAAAATTAAAAATAGATGTTATCCCTCAGTCACGTGCGAATGTAGACATGAATCAACACGAAATACTTATAACCCCAACAGGCCCTTAAAACGTTGACCGGGTCTTTCATATCCAGGGATTTGTAAACATGACAAATACTAACTATTCTTGTTCTTTAAAATTAAAGGCAACACCTATCTATCATGTTCGCCATATATTTAGTCTGTCACTCAGACCCCTTAAATATAAAGAGCCAAGGCATGTCCACAATGAGGCAAGTCTAAACAGCTCTGAAAATGAACAAATCTCAGAGGTTCTTTTTATTTTATTTGATTTATTAAAATTTTGAAGTTTAAGGAGAGATGGGACGATGAAACGAAATATTTTAGAATTCGCTTATTTTTTCAAAATAGCAAGTTTATCATGTATTGTATACAAAAATTTAATAAAATTTTGGGATCACCGAACGATTTAAAAAGTTATCGGTATTAATAACAACACCCCTGTCGGAAAATTACGCTATTTTTGACCGATTTCACCTATTTAAATAAAGCACGTACTTTCAACAATAAAGCTCAGAATTCTTTCATATACAATTTTATCACATACGCGGATACATAGCAAGTTTATATTTTGACAATTAATGACACTGTTAAATATAATAAAATAAAATGAAGCAGTTTTTAAATAAAAACGACATTTTTATCATCGTTTTTCGCATATTCAACAGGATTTTTCACTGGAATACATATTTAAGATATTGCTAAAAGTGTAATATGATGTGCGCAGTTGAATAAACAAACGAATTCAGAAATAATAAGAGGGGGTCACTGAACGTTTTTCATCACTTAAACGTCATTTTTTCAATCACCTACATAAACGTAAAAATCTGACGTCACGGCAGTTTTGATCAATTCAACTGTAACTTTGACGGCCTTATCGTGTAATCATTATTGAACATACAATCAATCTAAGAGCGCTTAATGGAAGAACAACTATCCGTTAATTATACAAGGTGATTTATATTCATCACTTACTGGAGATATGTATGAAATTGAAATAACACACATGGTCACATATTTACCGCGAATATAGGTGACGGTAACAACATGCGGCATGTCATAAAATGGCCGTTAAAAAGGCGTCGCGGTACATTTAAGCGCTTTCCGTTAGTTAATTGATAATTCTATGCTTAACAAATGTAATGCATATATTTTTAGACTTATTCACTACAATAAATTGTTGTCGCAAAATGTTACCGTAAGTGAATTCAATTTCTTCGTCCCATCTCTCCTTAAACAAAATTTCATTTCAGAGGCTAAATGTCAGACTACAATATCGAATACAGTTCTGCTTTGAAGGATCTAACCGTCGCGGATATCGTTCCACGGTGAAGTCGAAGCGGCAGTTTGCATTTACGTCCACAGGGGTATTATATGTTGTCTTCACGTGCATCTGTCCCAGTCCTGTTCCTTCAGTCTCGACCTGCAGCTTCTGTCCCAGGGGGACCTGCAGCATATGAACGTGACTTACAGAATAACACGTGACATACAGAATAACATGTGACATACAGAATAACCCGTGACTTACTGAATAACACATGACTTACAGAATAACATGTGACATACAGAATAACACATGACATACAGAATAACACATGACTTACAGAATAACACGTGACATACAGAATAATCCGTGACTTACTGAATAACACTGACTTACAGAATAACATGTGACATACAGAATAACACGTGACATACAGAATAACAGGTAACTTACAGAATAACATGTGACATACAGAACTACACGTGACTTACATAATAACCCGTGACTTACAGAATGACATGTGACATACAGAATAGCACGTGCCTTACAGAACAGTATGTGACTTACAGAATAACACGTGACTAACAGAATAACATGTGGCTTACAGAATAGCATATGACTTACAGAATAAAGCGCGTGACCAAGCAGGTGACATGTCCTGTAGGAAAAACAACAGCCACGAGGTCAAATTAAAGTAGGTAACTAAATGTGGCAAATCTATTACAGACTTGATGCATTTTTGGCATTATTCTTCCATTGGTAATAAGGTTACTAGCCTACATACATACGTCTTATCTGTTCTTGTGGTACACCTACGTTAAACAACTTAAATGTATGACCTGGTCTGATTGAAATCGACCGTTTTCCGAGGAACAAAAGTTGCAAAATAGTTCATCTACTTGGATACTAACTTATATCGTTCGGAGGTTTCCTCGCAAAATCATCTGATAACAAACCGTATACTTGCATGTTCTGATGTTCTGACGTAATTCAGTTAACGAAAGACAACACATCCAACAAAAGCTTTCTGCGCGATAAGCTTAGGGCAGATAACTCCAAACAGCTATCCTTTCATCTGTTCCAAAGGCTTTCAAAACGGCTACTGTTTAAACAGCAATGATGTGATTGGTCAGTTATTTTACTGGGCTTTGTTTGTGTTAAACTGGTACTGAACACCCGCCTTTACGTGGTGTCATCAGACCTTGTGGCGAGGAATCTATAGATCCTGTTCGTATCCCGATAGATGCATTTTTTGCAAAGTTTATTCCTCGGAACAAGGTCGATCTTTAATCAGACTGCTGTATTACCAGGTTTATAACAACACTTACGTCTTCCAGCGACTGTGGTATGAAGGGGTCGGACTGTTGGAACTCCAGCAGGTGCGTGAAGGTGACGTTAGGCGACGTGGAGACTCCCACGTTAAGGTTGATGGAACCGATCCGTTTCGAGTTCCTGTACATGGCTAGGGCTTCGGTCGCTACAGCCGTGTCCTTAAAGATACATCCATTGTGTTTCATTACATTTTATTTGGCTGAAATACGTGCCAACATATGATATGTGCTGATTTCAGTTCAAATAATTTCACTCAACTTGCATATTCATCCCCAATAGTCAATTACATCATAATTACTAGTTTAATTAAAATTGAGCAACATCATTATACATGTACAGAAACCGAAACTACACGTCCCGTTTACATGCAAAGTAGTTATAACACCTTTTAAACACTATCAACCCAAAGTTATCTGTTTGTGTGGTGAAAATAAGATTCCAAAATAACGTTTGACTCATTGACGCGCGCCACACGCGGTGCATTGTCCGGTTTCCGATCACAAATCGACACCTTTTCCTTTATATACTAGACTGACTATCATCAAAATGGAAATGTTCGGTAACAGTCAGTACTTCTCGAAAGATTAACATCATTTAAAACTTTTGGCATATATGGGACCACAACAACACAATGGATGTACCTTTAAGGGAAGTAGCGTCGGACATGAAATACACATGCATTCACTTACAATATATATTTGCATTAAAATGGTCAACTGTATAAAATACCATCCACTAGCCATGCATTGTGGGAATGGTATGTCCATGTATTTGCGCTGGTCAAGCATATACAAGGTATTACTTACATGCTACATCTCAACTTATTTTGCATCCGACTACCTCGGGTTTTTCCTTCCTATCAGGGTCCACAACCTCACCATATCCTCGGTATCATGACTTATCCTTATATTATCACCCGGTACGAGGTACTAACAACGTTGTAAGTCCCTCAAGGAGGGTTTAGAGACACATTTGTAAACCATGTTAGGAGGAATTACAATGACTGTAAACCCTGATATGTTTCCTAAGAGGATGAGAGTATAGTCTGAAGAAACTATCTTAGACCGATTTTGAATTTTTTACCCAAATATATGGTACAATATGAAACGCAAATGTTCTGACGAAAGTGCGTCTCGAACGCGTTACCAATAAGACCTGCGGCTCGTGAGCTTATGCTTAAATTATTGAGGCAGATGGAAGACAACTTTATACTTATACTTACACAAACTCGTCGCCGTAACCATGATTTGGGACGATTTTAGAGATTTTACGAGCGACTCTTATATTGTTTGTATAACGTTATACACATATATTTTAAACTGTACTATCAACATTAGAATATATATCTATTTAAACGAATCATATACATAATAGATGAAAAAAGGTCTTCATTCGTTATTCCCCATGTATATTTCAACACAAGCCCAGATCTTACAGAAGCACAGTTGAAGAGCCCATCTTCACTCCTCCACTGTAGGAGCCAGTCTGCTATCCGGTCGATGTCCACGTAGTTGTATCTGCACTTCCGGTTTCTGCTCGGACATCCGAAGGTCTTCTTGGCGTGTATGAATACCATCAATGCGTAAGCCGTGGCCTCTATAGACTCTGCTGTCGGCTTGGTAACAGCTTCATCTGCATCTATCGTGCCATCAACGCGCTCTGTCCAGAATATGTATCCTTGGGGAATAAATAACAGATATAGATACAGAAACGAAGCCAATAGCCATTCAGTCGTATAATGGATATGTAAAACGATATAACGACATCTCATCCATTACATTCAGTTGTTTTCTAGCAAACTTGAAACTGTTACTCATAAAGGTATAAGAATCTGTTTATGTTGTTAAACAATTATATAAGATCGGTCATTTCACGGTATTGTCTTTAACTTAAACATTGAAGACTATTTTAATTTGATTTATTCCATCCTTCGAAATCCAAATCTACATGAGTACATCGGCACCACAACTTGTTCATCTCTGTTTTTTAGGAATAAAAGAAATGACTTGCTTAAAGATGGAACACTCTTGGACACTGAACAATTGACATGAAAGCGATAAAAGGAACATATCCGAAATGACGTCTTTCCTTGCAGTCTAGTGTGTACCAAATTTGCTATTGTTGTCTTCAACAGTATATAACAGTTATAGTTACCATGAAGAAAAGGGCCTCGAATGAGCAGTGTATGTCAGTTATGTCATTACGTTATGACGTCATCAGCATTATGACAGCATAGTATTTTCAGTGATGCCAAATCATTGAGGTCATAATTGATGATTACATAGTATTGTTATGATTTAGTTGTAGCGATAGATGTCAGATGTCGATCGTAAGTACACAATCTAGGGACGGATCCAATTTTGGATGATAGATAGTTCTCTTCAATAGACGTTGCAGCAATGGGAATACATACATGTTAAATAAAACCCATTTATCTATTCTAAAGGGAGCAGCTAGTTGTAAAGACATTAATGAAATGGAATCTTTAGTACCATTGACTGCAGATCTAATTTCCCTCAATCTTTTTGCGATTTTCTTCCACGCATTTCGACGTTGAGAGACAAGGGTGTGGGCAATTTTGGCCATAGTCAGAGCGCCCCGATGGCTTCTCCACTTCCATGGTAGTTCATGAGCTCTGAAGAAGGCAGATTTGGCTTGGTTTAGGGTGGCCCACAAACCATTCTGGTAACATAAACATTTTCAGAATGTTGTTATTGAAAACGTGGTAAAACAAGTGTGAAAGTTTTTTTTAGTTTTTTTTAATTTGGTACATGTACAGACACATTACATATACAAATTAGTTGAAAACGAAAAGGATACAGACACTTTGTATTTTTATGGCTGTATGAATTTGTTTCTGTTTCGGTATAGATCTACATGTAAAGTCATCATATTATCACGCATAGGTTACATTGTATCATATACTACTGTGACGCTTTATCAACTCGTATTAATTTATTCCATTTCAGAACATGATGACAACATCCGAATGATGTGATGACAATGTCAAGCATTGAATGTCTTGAATCACTGATTAATCAGAAATAATGACCATGATTAAAATTTCAATAAAAATATCCTACACCAAGGTGTATATCAAGGACACACATATCAAGTTAAAGGTTTAACCCTCGTCCTGAAAAAGGAAATGAAAACTATCTAAGTCAAGGGCCATAACTCTGATAAATAATAATGAGATCGGTCCCAAAAAGGCAATTGCGTATAAACTTTGTGTATCAAAAGCATGAAGTTTCAAAACGTTTAGTCAACCGTGAGAGGGGTTGATTTCAGAATACATGTTCCCTCTTCGGGATGAACTTCGCAACCACATAAACCCCTTCCGATTTCATCCGGGGGTTGAAACTATAAAATCTTCGTTAATGAAAAAATTTATCTCGAAAAGTTGTACCGTCTTTGACTTTTCCGCATTTAGGACGCCATACAAATGGAAACAACGCCCAACTTCTAGTTACTATCTCTCATAGTAAAGAATATTCTAAAACTAGGATAGAGGTATTCCTTAGAGACATGAACAAATGTCTCAACACTTTACAACTTACAATGAGGATTCTGGAGACAGGACGCAACATTATTATTTTTCAGTAGGGTTTATCAATCGTGGATTAATGTTAGACAGCGTTTCATTTTCAAGAGAAAGCTAATATGGCAGGAAGTACTCACACTGATATGACGCCGACAGTTGAGACCCGCCATCAGCACCTCGGCCATGAGCTGCTCATTCTCTTCTGTTAAATGCTGTGGGAACACTTCATTTTTATATCTTCTACATTGTTATTTTCTGTTTAAAGGGGAAGTAGCACGTTTATTCGCTGAAAGTCGACGAAATGTATTTGAAAAATAACGTCACCAATAGTTAAACACCCTTCTCCCTTCGGAAAATCAAGTTAAAAAATCAGTGTACATAGTTTGGTAAAGCCATGGGAATCGTTTTGTCATTCAAAATAATAAAATGTGTTCACAATAAAATGCAATTTTTGCTTTATACGCAACACCGTTATTACCACTACGGATTATTGATTTGTGTAATAAGTTGTTTTACCCTCTAAAGTAAATATGAATGTCATAAAATATCATTATAATTGAAAAAATAAAATTTGCAAAAAACGTGCTACTGCCCATTTAAGATCTTCCTATGTGGTGAGTGAAATACAGTTTCCCTAAACAATGGAAAACGCTTACCCGTCTCGATTCCTGGCTGATTTATGCCTTGTCGTAATACCGTAAGGTTTATGTGCCAGACCCACTATGATTTTCTGGTACAGCGATCCACTGCCTTAGCACGGAAAAGCGAGGGAATACTACAAGGCTTAAAACAGCCAGTAATGGAGACTGGCTAGAGTTATATCTTGGGAGTGAAGTTGAGTGAAATACGGAAGGGCAATAATGTTTGAATATATTAATATATACAGAAATGATGGCATATGGTATTAAGTAAGGTAATATCAAAGCTTAAAAATGATTCCGGAAGTT
Source organism: Gibbula magus (assembly GCA_936450465.1). Classification (NCBI taxonomy): domain Eukaryota; kingdom Metazoa; phylum Mollusca; class Gastropoda; order Trochida; family Trochidae; genus Gibbula; species Gibbula magus. The sequence goes on along the minus strand of OW388292.1, from coordinate 87,246,494 downwards.
CAGAACATGACATGGTATAGACTAATAGGAAAGAGAAAAAAACACTAATCACTTTCAATTAGCTAACATCTTTATATTTAGGTAACAAGTGCGGGTAATTTGAGAACAGATTCCCCTGACAAGGTTTCCCATGGGTGATATAGTGGAGAGTAACGGAGCATATATAAAACCATGGGTAACCGAGGATGGACAGAGTCAGACGGACAATAAAACAGACAGACAGGTGAAAAACAATATACCCCCGAAAAATGCATGCAGCTTGCAAAATCTTGTTACCATTTATCGCATACAAACAAACACGGTTATCCGATTTCTGCAGCGAAAACACCCTAATTGTACTCTTCTTTTAAAAAGTAAATAAAGCATCTCACCGACTCGTCCACTGTCCGTTGGTTTTCCTCTACCTCTCTGACATCACAACTGCGATATCTTCTACCTCTACAGTTGATCTGTTCCAACAACCAGCGGAAACCGGAAGTGAGAATCTCCTCCTGAATGAACACAACCCTGTCCGCAAGGCACAGAGTCTTCAGTACCAGCGCTGTGAACCTGAAACCATAGCACTCCTTGTATATCCTGCAATAACTTCAATCACGCAGGCATATGATAACATAGAACATGTTGCGTTGTCTTCCTGGTGTAGCCTTAACGTTCTACGTCCTATCCTGTCATTGAGAGGGGTTGGATGCAGCAATAAGCTCTAATGCGACCTGGATTAGAACCTTCTGAAGGAACACACTGCCGCTGAATAGTGAATAAAGAAGTCCATTGCAATGAATGGAAGAGCTATTGAAATGAAGATTCGAATGGAAGAACTGTTGAAATAAATGAATGAAGAATGAATGAATGAATTATTAAAAGGTGTATAAGAGCTATTGAAATGAACGGACTAATTGAACTTTTGTTGAAATGAATGTAATGGCTTTTGAAATGTAGGGATGAACAGACGAACTGCAGAATTTAACGTACGAGATTCAGAAAAGAGGGCCACCAGAAGATGAAAATCCCACCGCTTCTACATAAGGAGGTAGGTCGGTAATATACATGCAGAGTGTTTGTGAGATATGATGGTTTTAGAGATCTGCTCCGGAAACGAACCTATCCACGAACGAAGTCCGAATCCTTCATGTTTCTATGAACATTATTTTCTCTCAGAATTCTCAAAATTTCAAAAGGCAGCACTTTCAGTTGGTAGGTAATGAACATGCACATTTCAGGAAGATATGATGAACGGTGATCGAGTTCATCTCCAGAAACGAATTGACTATGGACGGACAGACAGAGGTTTGAAATGAACTGGTGAAATGAATGTTAGAGATTTTGAAATGAAGGGATAAATGGAAGAGTTGTTGAAATCACCAAAATGAATCTCAAATGCATCTTAAAGGAAGACATTTGCTAAGAGTGCACTTACAAGTTGTGATCACTACAAGCTTGACTAGCACTGATTCTGCGCAAACCAGTTTGAAACAGATTTAACAAAAAAATGTAAACTGTACATTGAATCATTGAATAACTAAAGTGGAAGGCAATATTTCTCAATCTAGTTCTCACCATATTGTTGGCTCGTTATCGTCATATTCTTCATCGACCTCTTCTTCACAGAAGCCTCCTCCGTCCACTTTGTACTTCCACAGGTCTGATAGACCTGCAACAGAACAAGACGACGCCATACTCTCAAGTCCTAGTGTTATCCGAAAGTTCCAGTGCTCACATAATTGAAAGTACTGAAGGTGAAAGAACGAAGGTGCCTATGGAATGGTTTTTATTTATCCAACCCTGCATCCTCGGTTACCCATGGTTTTATATATGTTCCGTTACTCTCCACTATATCACCCATGGGGAACCTTATCAGGGGAATCTGTACTCAAATTACCCGCCCTTTGCCGGCGTGAGCCAATCAAACTGCTACGCAGCTTGGACCTGCGAGCCAATGACAATTCATATCACCTCGTTTCAAAGCAAGCGAGGTCATTGTGTTAGCCATCCGTCACCGGTTATCTTCCTTGACCATTTCCGTCCTATCCCATTGCGCATTTTCTTTGGTAACTGACTTCGTCACGCTGGCCAAGGGCGGGTAATTTGTGAACAGATTCTCCTGATTAGGTTTCCCATGGGTGATATACTGGAGAGTAACGGAGCATATATAAAACCATGGGTAATAATAATAACCGAGGATGCCAACCCGGTTACAATACGTGGACCTTCTTGCCAGGGAAATGATGACTCGTCAACAAGGAATATTCCCTTCCCGACGGGACCCAACATTTCGTAGAAGGAACAATTTGAAACCAAATTTGAACTTGTTTAAAAAAATAAATCATCACGAAGACGTCAGCCACATGGTTTAGTCGCCATTTTGATTTGTTTTACAATCATGATATTTTGACATGCAAAGGTTTGGTCTCAGTAATCCGAAAGCCCTACTAGAGACGTATACCTTCCTTTAAATGATGCACAATAACATTGTAACGATGACTTTATTCATTACATTTTAAATAATTCAATTACATATGCGCTGAATCTATTTATCGTCGTTAGCAACTATTTTTGGAGTTGGTTTCGCTTGAATTAAATAAGTGTACATGAATTTTGAAGATATTTACTATTTAGTGGTCCCTACTTACCATGAGTAATGTGTTGCCTCCCCTTTTGGACCACTTCCGGCGAGAGATTACCCAGAGAGTGAAGGTAATACAGCCCATAGCAACTGGGCACTAGTTCCTTCAGCAAGGTATTCGGCCCCTCAGCGTCAGAAGGTAAGTTATTGGTCAACAGGAAGCCGTTCACGATGTCTCCAAGGAGGTCACCTATAAAATGGTTCAGACATGAATAATATCAATATATTGTAGTTTAGCAAAGGTGAGTCAGCATTCACCGAGATTTACATGTTACTTTACCGTTGCAAGAATATTTTTTTGATCATTGAACGAATTGCTTTCCAAAGGTTTTTACAAGTTTTGAAATCATCGTGGCTTAAAAGAAATAGTTTTCTATATTCTTTCATGATTATCCAGAAAAGAACTGATTTTGTTTACATCACTTGCATTTATGCATTATATATTCAGATTTATCATGAAAGGCTATAGGCCAGTAGCATGAAGCGTTATAAATGCGTGTTTCAATCGAGTGTCATGAAATAACTTCAATGGAAGGGTGCGTGTTAGTTATGTGTGCACAGCGGAGACGATGTTTTAGCCGTATTCAAAATGTTACCAAAATATGTCCACTCTCTTAATTATCATTTTCTTAGTGTAATGCCTGAAGATCGGTAACACTGGTGTGGACTGACACTATATATCGAGCACGTTTCAGTGAAGAGTACAAGATCAAACACACTGTTTCATGATTGACAATGTTCACTGTTCAGGACAAGGCCATGTTAATTCCTCAACATCACATGCTTACATGCGAATCGAAAGGGATAACCTTCTTCGGTGTCAGAAATTTACATCATTTCATGTCAGTTTTGGATAAACATTTAAAAAAAAATCACGTTATCTTGGTCATGTTTAAACAGTACAAATGAACAGCTCTTTTCATAAACGTTGCCTTGTAATAACGGATAGAAAGATTGAGAAACCTGGGCCGTGTTCAAGAGAGGTTTCAAAGTAATCGCTCAATTAGCGATTACTTTTAAACCTCTCTTAAACGCGATTGCTCAATGTCGCGCTACGTAGCAAAGCGAGCGAACTTTGAGGTTTTGCACCGTGTCGTTCAGGAGAGAATGAGCGCTACTTGAGCGCTACTTGAGCGTCACTTGAGCACTACATTGAACAATCAATGAGCGATTATAAGCGCTCGCTGTTATGGAACGGAGCCCTGTATTTACCGCTGGCTGTGATCTCGATCTGTTCCGACTGCGGGATTGTGTTCTTCGGGAAGGTCAGGTTCACCGTGGTGGTCTGTACGCTGCTCCGTACATCTTCTGTCACCGGGAGAAATACACAGGTTAATTACATTCTCTCTCAACATAGGTTCCGAGTGTGGAATAGGTTCCGATTAAAAATAAAAAGTCCTTGGAAAAAGTCATCGATAAAAAAGTATGTCTAAAAATGTCCCCCGGAAAAAGTCATATTTTTGTGAAAACAGATTAAATTGATGTTAACATTAAAATGAAGTGTTTTGCATTATGACTTTAAGACATGGTTTTATATTTTATAGACATTTTCATATGAGAAACCCTGTTTGTTGATCCCTCTGTATCTAGGTATACATTTATTAATAGTGTTTAAACCAAATAATATATAAAACAATATTCATTCATCAATACTGAGAAACTTCTGACTCATCAAGGAAATGAGTTTAAAGATACATCCATTGTGTTGTCGGGGGTCACATATTGCAAACGTTATAAATTGTGTTACTTTATCGAGAAGTACCGACTGTTACCGAAAACTACAATTTTGATGATAGTAGACTTAGCATATTGACGATATGAAGGTAAAAGTAGTGATTTCTGATCGAAAACCGGACAATGCACAGATTGTGGCGCGCGCCAATGAGTCAAACGTAATTTTGGAATATTATTTATAACAGAAAAAAAGACAATTTTGAGTTGATAATGTTTAATAGGTCACATAACTACTGCGCATGTAAATGGGACGTGCAGTTTCGGTTTCTGCACATGCATAATGGGGTTACTCAATTTTGATTGGAAACTAGTAATTATGATATATTTGGCGATTGGGGATAAATATACAAGCTGAGTGAATTTAATTGTATTGTAGACACCACATGTGGTGAGTTGGAACACATTAAAGGCAAATAAAATTTTATGAAACACAATGGATGTACCTTTAAGAATCTTGAAGTCAGGAGTAAAAGATCTATGTTTTCTTAAGATATGTCACCTAAAATTACAATTGGGACTTTTTCCGGATGAATTTTTTTCACAGGCAAATTTAGGACTTTTCTTCCGGGACATTTTTCCGAGGATATTTTTCCCAGTACCACTCACGCCATGTCTTCTTACATAAATCTGTTACAATTGAGCCATATTCTTGCAAAACCTGTTAAAACAAATAGCATTATAACTTGCCATTGGCAAATGATCATTTTAAAAGCGATTGTGGTGTGTACGCAAATAACTTGATTGCAAAAGATTCCCAATGTTTAGCTTCATCCCTCCACTTAGAAAGAAATAACTTGACTCAGTAACCTGTGTAGGGTAAATATGCATATGTAGATGCAGGAAGAATCAATACATTTGTTTAGTTTCAGTGACAATATTACTTTAACCAAATCGGCGGCCCTTTGCAATTGTCCTCTTGTTGACTACAATAATGCATATGCAGACACGGACATTCTTATCTTTTCCAAATGATTTCGCAGAATATTTTCATTCTACTGCCCCATAAATATATATTATCAGTTTTACTCACGCCTTACAACCATGTCGTCTCTGTCTTCTCCCCTGGGGTCCAGGTTGAAGTTGATGCTTTTACTCTGTGGCTCCCCCTCACTCTGTTAGAATTTAAAGTGATTGTGTCATATCATCAAGACATTATTTAAATGCCAGATAGATATTGTAGCACATACAACAATATCTCCTATAATCATAATTTATAATGTTGCATAAACACAAATATTGAATTTTAAACAGAACCCCTCTCAACTGTCGTACCACCTGGGTCATTTCGCAAACACTGTGACGTAAAGCACATAGACTACCTCCTGATAAAACGCCATGAACATAGATGACGTCAGTTTGTTATGACTTCAAAAGAAGGATGAGGTGAGGTGAGTTGGGGTTTAACGCCGCTTTCAAGAGTTTTTCATTTAGTATTGCAGGTACAAAGCCTGCAACACCATGTCGCTATGCGTTGCGGTGAAACCTGCGATCAACAGCTGGAACTAGCGAACCATGGGTGGTACTGCACTGAAATTTAGTGTAGCATTGCGCCAAAATCGTACTGCATGTAGAATAGTTCTCTACTGCAGACACAGGTGCCGTGCCCCTGGCGGGATTCGAACCGCGGAAAAAGACAGGGAGATAATAAAGTGGTAGGCTCAATGGTTCTAACTATCCCGGCGATAGTTTCCAGTTTGAAACAAACGGTCTGATCTACTTTTGGTAACGAATCGACAAGAACACACCTTAGATGACAATGTTGTAAAACTGGGCCTTTAAAACTCAAGTCATTACAGACATTTCAGATATTTTACACTTTTTAAAAGCCACATAATGATGTTTGCAACATTTCAAAGTATACAAATCTGAGTGTCTAAATGATACAAAAACAACACTAAAGTCTTTAAAGGCATTGTAGCACGTCGTTCTTAATGAAATAAAGTGTTCTCACGAAAAGGAAAATAAGTGTTCTTAATGCCTCTGGACACCTCAGTCTGGAAACCTTAAACACCCGACTCTGGACGTCTCTCTCTGGACACCCGACTCTGGACACCCCAGTCTGGACACCCCGATCTGGAAACCCTAAACACCCGACTCTTGACATCTCTCTCTGGACATCCTACTCTAGACACCACGGTCTGGAAACCAAAACACCCCACTCTGGTAAGTCCTCTTCCGACTCTGGACAACCCAGTCTGGACACCCCGCTATTGACACCCCACCCTGGACACCCCGCTCTGGACACTCCAATCTCGACAGCCCACTCTAGACACCCGTCTTACCACAACCAGAAGGTGTTTCTCCACATCGTCCCGCACTCGTCCACTCTCTGTGATGGCTGTAGCTCTGATGAAGAATTCCCCGGGGCTGGTGGGTAACACCTCCACTGTCCTGGTCACCTTGTCTCCGGCAGGGACTGCGAAGGTGTAGGTCTGAGTGTTACCGTCGCACCCCAGCACACACACTCCGTCGGCTGTCACGTTCAGGTGAACCTGCGGGGCACATGATTAAAGAAATTGTACATCGTATAACGTCAACTCCCTAGAACAGTCTGCTTAAATTAGATTCCAATGTGTATATAACAGTAGACAATTTAACTAACTTAAAATTTCTTAAACATTATTTGTTCATGTTTATGAAAAGACACGAGTCGATTTTTAATCTTTTAAACAAGTCCAGATAGAATGTAAAAAAGACATTTTCTTCTTTTATGAGGTCCTACATGTACAGTTATGATGGGCCAATGAAGTCCGAGAAGGTACATGTTGTCGACAACATTTTCCATAATCGCTCAGTTATAACTTAAATACGAAAGGCAATTGTAGTTTCAGCACCCGATTTGTGTTGAAACAAATAAAAATATCTGATGATTGAAAGTGTAGTTTTTTTCAAATGACATCCTTATCAAAGACAAAATCAATGTATATACGGCAGCTCTTTTTTGTTTTAAATGAAAATTAGGTTTAGTTTAGTATTTTACCTAGTAGTTTATAGTTGATATCAAATGAAACTCTCGGGTGAAACTCTCGGATGAGAATCTCTGGTTAGAATCGAGTGAGACTTGAGTGAGACTTGAGTGAGACTCTCGGGTGAAACTCTCGGGTGAGACACTCGGGTGAGACTTGAGTGAGACTCTCGGGTTGGACTTAAGTGAGACTCTCGGGTTGGACTTGAGTGAGACTCTCGGGTGAGATTTGAGTCAGACTCTCGGGTGAGAATTGTGTTACTCTCGGGTGAGATTTGAGTCAGACTCTCGAGTGATGAGTTTATTCAATGGTCTTAGATTATATACCAGTAGGATGATGAATAAAAGGATGATCCATGGCTTAAAGCTTTATTATTTTACTTTGTAGATTTTTCTTTAACATACAATATGATTATAAACTACCGGGCAAAAGAAAGTTTTCACCTAAGTTTATTTCGATTAATTCAATATTTAAAAGAAATCAGATGTATTTGACTATGACACGATACAATAATACTTATCTGCAGTAGTTTGAATGACTTTGTTGGTGACTGAGGTTAAATTTTAGTTCAAATATTTTTTTGTAATGAAGACAGGGTTAAGAATGAAATTTTCACCAACATGACCCCTGCCCTGTTTAAAATGTTTAAAATGTGTGCAGAATCAGGCACATTTATTTATTTTCACATAGGATTATGTGTCTTATATGTCGATGAACAGTTGTGTATCATCAACAATAATTTAAAAACAAAATTAAACTTATAATTTCATTTTTAAAACAATAATTAAAAAACATGTAGAAGTATTCTTTGACTGCTAACTAAACACCTGTACTTATCAGTTTTGGATTATGACATCGAAAACTTGAGATATTTGCAATTGAAAATCATACATATGATAAAATCAACTGAGGTGAGTACTTTCTTTTGCCCGGTAGTTTAGTTTGTCAATAGACTAAACGGGTTTTACAAAAGGGATGAATCCGTACTTAATACGTTTATAATATGTCAATATACTTCAGTAACTTACTGTGGTAGTGTACGTCATATAATTGGACACTGTTATCATTGCCTTGACCTCTTCCAGTTTCACTGCTCTGAATGGGATATCAAGGTCAACGAAGAAGTCTTGAAACACCTTTGTCTTCTTGACCTTTGACATACAGATCCCCCTGACAGGTGACACGCCCACAGCATACATTACCCATGTCGTGATGGAGTCCGGGTAGGTCACGTCAACAGTCGCAACACCATCCTCACTGCAACATATACCCATCCTAATAGTGCAACAACATCCGTACTACAAAACATACCCGTTTCAACAGTGCAACACCACCCGTTCTACAACACATACCCGTCTTAATATTGCAATACCACCCGTGCTGCAAAATAGACCCGTCTTAATAGTGCAACAGCATCCCACTGCAACACATATTCGTCTCAATAGTTGAACATCAACCCAACTGCAACATGTACCCGTCTTAATAGTGCAACAACATCCGTACTACAAAATGTACCCGTCTCAATAGTGCAACACCACCCGTTCTACAAAATGAACCCGTCTCAATAGTGCAACACCACCCGTTCTACAAAATGAACCCGTCTCAATATCGCAATACCACCCGTGTTACAAAAAGACCCGTCTTAATAGTGCAACAGCATCCCACTGCAACAAATACCCGTCTCTATGTTATAATTTTGATTTCCTTCCCTCTTCAATAAACTTGTTATATCCACTTACTCCATGGTTCTCTCTTCAAACAGCCATGACTCGGGGAAATAGGATCGTAAAAGCGGATTGTCCTCCCTTTGAACTGATTCATCCGCCGAAAATGCGAGGGCGTTGTGATCTACAATGGAAATTGAAAATTAATATGATAATGGTAAATCAACATTCAAGTTTCAAGTGAGTAGTGAGGTGGAAAGCAGTTAAATCGTTTTCCTTCATTTACGCCGGACCATTCATTGAGCCATTCACCGGGCCATTCACCGCGCCACTGCATCCGTACAAAGTCTATGATACATGATCAACGATGACACCAACAACACACTTTTTCGCGTGTATTATTGAAAGAATCGACAGCTTTTTAAAAAGATCATTTTGTTGTGAATGTAGTACTTTGTTTACTTGCGTTTTTTTTTTTTTTTTTGCACCATGGCTCAACCATTGTTGTTTTCTAAAAAGGTGATAGTCAAAAACAACCAAGTAATAAGTCAGAATTTAAAATGTAAGCGATATGCTCTCTGCTGATTGGATTAAAAAAGGTCATGGGACCGATATACATTCTCATAAACACGAAAGGGACCATTGAAAAGGATAACGGTTAGGTTTATACAAATTATGTTCAGGTCTACGTTATCACTTTATCATTGCGCAATATGCTGTTTTCTTTTGTTCACTTTTTGAAAACCTTCAAATGTGAATTCTATTAGTAGTTTGGTTAAAATTAAGATAAATAAAGACCAAGCTCCAGCATTCATACCAGTTTAACTTTGCTGTCTTATCACAAGGACATACATCAGCTTCTCGTGTCGTAGTGTGTAGTGTGTAGTGTGTAGTGTGTAGTGTGTAGTGTGTGGTGTGTAGTGTGTAGTGTGTAGTGTGTAGTGTGTGGTGTGTAGTGTGTAGTGTGTAGTGTGTAGTGTGTGGTGTGTAGTGTGTAGTGTGTAGTGTGTGGTGTGTGGTGTGTAGTGTGTGGTGTGTGGTGTGTAGTGTGTAGTGTGTAGTGTGGTGTGTGGTGTGTGGTGTGTGGTGTGTGGTGTGTAGTGTGTAGTGTGTGGTGTGTGGTGTGTGGTGTGTGGTGTGTGGTGTGTAGTGTGTGGTGTGTAGTGTGTGGTGTGTGGTGTGTGTAGTGTGTAGTGTGTAGTGTGTGGTGTGTAGTGTGTGGTGTGTAGTGTGTAGTGTGTGGTGTGTAGTGTGTGTAGTGTGTAGTGTGTGGTGTGTGGTGTGTAGTGTGTAGTGTGTAGTGTGTGGTGTGTAGTGTGTAGTGTGTAGTGTGTAGTGTGTGGTGTGTAGTGTGTAGTGTGTAGTGTGTGGTGTGTAGTGTGTAGTGTGTAGTGTGTGGTGTGTGGTGTGTAGTGTGTAGTGTGTGGTGTGTGGTGTGTAGTGTGTGGTGTGTAGTGTGTAGTGTGTAGTGTGTGGTGTGTAGTGTGTAGTGTGTGGTGTGTAGTGTGTAGTGTGTAGTGTGTAGTGTGTGGTGTGTAGTGTGTAGTGTGTGGTGTGTGGTGTGTGGTGTGTGGTGTGTGGTGTGTGGTGTGTGGTGTGTGTGGTGTGTGGTGTGTTGTGTGTGGTGTGTGGTGTGTGTGGTGTGTAGTGTGTGGTGTGTGGTGTGTGGTGTGTGGTGTGTAGTGTGTGGTGTGTGGTGTGTGGTGTGTGGTGTGTGGTGTGTGGTGTGTGGTGTGTAGTGTGTGGTGTGTGGTGTGTGTAGTGTGTGGTGTGTGGTGTGTAGTCGTCCCCTTGTTGAAAGAAAGATTTTTCTTCCACAAGATTTAACATTACTTGAAGATAAAACATAAACAATACCCATTGATTGAGTGACGTAAGTCGAGTAATACAGATGTACACAGAGGGGCAAAAGAAACTATACAACATTTTCAACAGAGTCAAACACAAAATATTTCTGCCGGATAAAGTCGATTTTGATTGTCTGTGTTGGGGAGATCTCGCAAAGAGAGTTATACAACATATCCTTCATGAGAATATGATCCTTATAAACCTATTTCGGTTCAAACACACATGGGTGCTGAAATAACTTTTTCAAAGGGGTTTTCTTGAATTAATCTTTTATATTTAAGATAAAATTATATGAAATAGGGACATCATGTTAGTATAATGCACCTTCTTGGACGTAAATTAGTTGACTCATCATTACTGTAGGACGTCATAAAGCAAACCAAAAAAGCCCCTTTCTCTTCTAGTAAAGGAGTTTTGATAACGACAATTACTTAAAACGTACGTTTCCCAGAAATATGAACATAAAATGATTTAACATTTCAAAATTATTTCATTTTATTTCTGATGTAACTCAATTTCAGTCAAAGGTATCGATCTTGGATTGCAACATCTTGTATTTTGTATGACATCATTTCTTTTGCCCCTGGGTGTAGTTCCTACCTTCGCCACGCACAGCCATGTGTACTTCAGTGATTAAGGTAAATCCAGCGTTCTGAAAGTTAAGGCAAACATGGTTTATTTTATTGCTGTATGTCAACGTGATGTTTCAATGTCGTGCCAACTTCCAAATGCAAGGCATAACTCTTGTCAGTCTCCATTACTGGCTGATTTAGGCCTTGCAGTATTTCCTTAAGAAATCTGTGTGTAGAAATCCAGGCCCGCTATGCATTTCTGGTGCAGCGATTCACTATATAGGCACAACAAAGCGAGGGAAATACCGCAAGACTTAAATCAGCCAGTAATGCAGACTGGCAAGAGTTATGCCTTGCGTTTGGAAGTTGATGTCGTGCATGAAGATACTCATCATCCAAATCTGTGTTCCAAAATAATGCATCTACCTGGATACGAACAGGTTCTGAACATTCTTTCCCACAAGGACGGACTGACGAAGAAACCTTCGAACGATATAAGTTCGTATCCCAGTAGATGCATCTTGCATCTTGTATCCCAGGGAAAACGGTCGATTTCAATCAGACTGTGTGTGTTACACTGAAGATATTGCTACAGACAGACAGACAGACGGACAGACAGATGCTTTAATGTTTTCTCGTTTTTTTTTGGTATAACCTATCGCTCTGCTGTTATGAGAGACAATGTTGCAATGTAGTTAATGCAACCAACTAAACTCTAGAGAAAGGAAAACATTTACAATATATTTCTAAAAGAATGTGTTATTAATATCACGACGCATGCGAAAAATGTTATTGCAGTTCATGGAATTATCAAAAGTAAAAACGGGATTGTTGAGTGGGAAATGCAACTGTTCGTCTGGAGACAACATATTAACACCCCCAAGCTTCATAAAACAGGAAACAAATAATTCCTCTCTAACCGAGTGTGTTTGGGATAAAACCACATATGCTAGGTGACATTGTTTAGACACTACATTTTGCACAATTCACTTCCGTCATTCATACACGACTTGCAAGATTTACATATTCCGGGAACACCTGATGACAACACAATGCCCTGACGTCATAATATAATGACGCCACAATGCTATGAAATTTGATCGCAGTGTTGCGTTCATAGATATACATTTTGCATTCAAAAGTAATGAAGAATTTTTTTTTTATCATAAATAGCATTACATCTCATGTCTTCTGATATAGATCAACAAAAGCCAAGGATATTTGTAGCTTTTTTAAAATTCACTTTGATATATTTGATCTCAGAAACCACTTTGGTGAGACACTATATCTCAATATTTTGTATACAGTATGAATATACCAATATTAAAAATTAAGATCATATCCCATAACCTTGTATGCAATACATCCTATTTGTCTATTGTTTATGTGAGTATGAACAATCACATAACGGAAAAATACGAGATATAAATACCAACGAATAGATACTATATATCTGTACTTCCTCAACACAAGGATGTTAACCTGTGGTAATGGCAAAGCTTTGTGTTATAGAGATATGTTGATATAAGACCAGAATCTGACGAACCTCGAAAATTTCCACCGCATTCAGTCCGTCTCCAAAACCAACCCCCATGTCGTGACTTTGAAGATCATCAAACATCTGAAACATAGGCATGGAACTCAGCTGGTAATGTGAGGTGAGGTGAGGTGAGGCGAGGTGAGGCGGGTAAGGCGAGACGAGGTGAGGTGAGATGAGAGTGAGAGTGAGAGTGAGGCGTGAAGTGTGAGGCGAGGCGTGAAGTGTGAGGTGAAGTGAGGTGAGGTTAGGTGAGGTGAGGTGAGAGTGAGGTGAGGTGAGAGTGAGGTGAGGTGAGAGTGAGGTGAGGTGAGGTGAGAGTGAGGTGAGAGTGAGGTTAGGTGAGGTGAGGTGAGAGTGAGGTGAGAGTGAGAGTGAGAGTCGAGGCGAGGCGTGAAGTGTGAGGCGAGGCGTGAAGTGTGAGGTGAAGTGTGAGGTGAGGTGAAGTGAGGTGAGGTGAGGTGAGGTGAGGTGAGAGTGAGGTGAGGTGAGGTGAGAGTGAGGTGAGGTGAGGTGAGGTGAGGTGAGGTGAGAGTGAGGTGAGAGTGAGGTGAGAGTGAGGTGAGGTGAGGTGAGGTGAGGTGAGGTGAGAGTGAGGTGAGAGTGAGGTGAGGTGAGGTGCTTGCATGTCCAGTACATATTCGCGGTTTTAAAACAGTTCTTTTAACGTTCAAAACGGCTCCTTTCATGGCACCGTAGTGGGTGTTTCTTCATGCCATATGCCAAAATTAAAGCTGAAAAGTAGTCATCGCTATTCACTGATATTGGCCGGGCTCTAAGTTGAGAGATTATCGTACACTTAGCATTCTAAAGACGGTTGTCGTTTTTTGTCTGTAATGTGTACATTAGACTTAGAAACAGACTTTAAAAATTTATTCGATTGGAAATGTTCACGTTTGTACACGGCCATGACAACATTCGTTTTAATATGAAGTCACACAAAAAAATAAAAAAAATAAAATAAAAACCTCCATATTAATATATTTTCTTAACATTTTACTAAAAGTTATTGCAACAAAAAATTCATTAGATTATGATTATTCATTCATGGTGTTCATCTTGATAAAAAAAACAGTATGATTAATTTTTTTAAATAATTGTAATCAGGAACGTAGTAGCTCAATGACTGTATGCTAGAACTTTAGATACACCGTCATAGATAGCGCATTCAAATACACCAGTAGTCTACAGAGGCGTGTTCAGGAACGCGAGTACTCGCTTGGCGTGTACGCGCGTACCCGCGAACGGTTACTAAACGGAAACCTGAGGTCGCGAGTACTTCCCAAGATAAGTTCAGAATATCATCACCATTTTGGAAAATATAAGTGCCTTGCACATAGCAATTGACCAACTTTCAATTAAGGGGATAATAAAAGAAAGCAAAATGAGGTAATCAAATTTTGTGACACGCGGATCCATTTTGGATCGTAAATACTCGCTTGGCGAGACTGCTCCAAAGTGGTCATATAGAAGAAGGTAAATCATCACTCCCATGAACATTTCTGGATCGGTCACTGATATAAAATAATAATAATAATAATAATAATAACACTTTATTGTCCTTAATACAAAGTACATCGGAAATTCATTTTGTGCTTTTCGCAGCCCGGCAGCCACTGTGCAGCGCCAGTTCAAGCGTTGTTCTGTCCTTATAATGCTGAGTGTCAAGCAAGGCAGCAACAACTCCCATCTTTTATCTGATTAGTTTTTTAGGGTAACTCTACCAGTGAGTTAACCTGTCATAGACTGATTTGGCACTACCATCTCACAGACACGCCGTAAAACCCGTCTAAAGGCCCCTTTACACAGACATAAAGACCGTTGCGCGTCCTCTGTGCGACCAAAATACATAACAGATCGCCGTTGGACGCTCAAGGGAGGCAGAATGGTTGCTAAGGTCGTGAGGAGGTGGCACAGGGGATGTTGAGACATCGCGATTGATCGCCAAGGACGCGGAGGACGCCAACAAATTTTGAACATACTCAAACCGCAGAGGGGTCGCCGACGATTCTGGTCGCTCAAGGGTTGCTCCCATGAGGCAGAAAGGTCGTACAATGGACGTTCTGAGGTCGCAAAGGACGCTCAATGATCGCCATGTAAGAAATTCGCTAACGTTGGGCGATGCCTCCCTTGTGCCTTCCTACTGCGTCCTCTGTGCAATCAGAGCCGTTTATATCACGACCGTTCTGCCTTCATGCAGCGACCACGACAACCTTTGTGCGACCATGACGAGTGTTGTGCCTTCTTTCTGCATTCACTCAGCCTTCTGTGAGCGTCCTCGTAAATTCTCCAAAAAATAGATGATCGATTCTCACATGTTTCCTTGTTTCTGTTGGCAAATCTTTGATAAGACCATGGCACCAAAAAGGAGCAAGACAACAGAAAAAGTCAAGCAAATAAAGATGTATAACTCACTTGTAAAGAAACGCCATCACATATTTAACTATAAGAACGGAATGCTGCTGTCGGATAGAGTCGATTTTAAATGTCTTTGATAATAACATAAGTTTTGTAAAGAAGTACGCACAATTTCATTCATTCGAGTTTGATATTTTTTTATCATGATCTGTATTCAAACACATACGGCTGTTGGAATAGCTTCTTTTGTCCAGAATGTTGGGTATTTTTTTCTACAAATTACGAAATACCGAAAATAGGACATTGTAAAACAAGCCAAAAATCCCCTTTTTACTCTCTTTTTACTTGTTTATCTCCCCGTTAAGAAGCTTTTAAAAAGAGACTAGTTTTTACAAGGGATGATTTTCAGAAGTATGAACAGATAATGTTTCATAAACTTAAATGTAACCCATTTGAATGATGAAGCCCTGTATGTTTACCAATGGATTTAATAATTTCATGTATTTTTGTATATTTACTTCTTTAGTTTTTTTTATCATATTCTTCTGCAAAAGCATTTTAATTTTATTTATTGCAGCTGCAAAAGCTGATTGGTTGGTTGTTTTTGACTGTTGGAATTGGACTGAAACAATTGAGACTAATTCAGCTTATTATAGACCCTAGTCTATCCAGGTTGCCGAATGCTCCCAGGGATCACTGAAGCATTGTTCAGGTATCGCAGAGGAGGCAGAAGTGTTGCTGCATGGTCGGCCAACTGTCGCCATAGTCGTGAATGGAGGCACAGCGAAGGCACAGAGGAAGCACAGAGGAGGCAAAGAGGTGGCTGACGGGTTGTACGGGGATCGCCGTTGATGCTGAAATGTTGCTAGGGTTGCACAGTGAACGCCCAGCGAAGGCAGTGTGGAGGCTCCGTAAACGTGCAGGTCGTTCAAAGATCGTGATGGAAATTACCGTTATTTGCATTTTAGGTCGTACAAAGGACGCACGAAGATCGCAGGAGCATTTACACAGAAACGGGATTTCGCGAAATCAGCCGACCATTGAGCGTCCTGTCCATTTTTTGGTAGCTCAATGGTCGTACGAAGGACGCGGCTCTGTGTAAAGGGGCGCACACTACGTCCATTTTTTACTTGCGATGCGTCATGCGATGCGTTAAAAGAACGCAGACAGTGTATTGTTCATAGGCCGCGCACACTACGTCAATGCGATTCGATCCGATGTGATGAAAATAGGTGTTGCACCTATTTTATCACATCGTAAACGAAATCGCATGGAGGATTCCCTATCTGACGTCATATTTTACACTTCTCGAGGGGTTTCCCCACTCAAACCACATTGAAGTAAAGTGGATAGGCCTATGTATCATGCGTGTTATGATTGTGTCTTGATCCATAATTACAAATCCCGCTTTTTATATAGTTTTGAAATTTTTTTGGGATATTATTGTTGCCGATATATACATGTACATATTGTTTGTTCTGTAGATAATATTGAAATTTCTTAAACATGTTTCGTGAGACTTTTATTTGGATATAAAGAGATTTCACATTAGAGATATATAGCATCTCATGTGAACTGTATATAAAACGCAATATCTAACGCACTTGCTAACGCGTGTAGTGTGCAACGCAACGCATCGCATGAAGATCGCAAAAGAAATCGGACGTAGTGTGCACCCAGCCTTACACAGACATAAGGCCGAATTTCGAGTACTTTTAAGGCGGGGTTTACACTACGTCCGAATAAATCGTATTGCGTTGACGCATGCGATTTTGGGGTTTACATTACACGCGTTTTGCATGTGATTTTAATACGAATATCATAAATGCGATTGTTTTAGTTCCATATGTTATAATGTATGTACAGATGCATGTAATTCCTGAGGTGCATGTACAATGCGTGTATGTTCAGGTTTTATGTATAGAATCTGATGTATGTATGTATGTATGTATGTATGTATGTATGTATGCAAGTCTGAATGTATGTTTGTATGTACTGACGTACAGATATCTGTTGGCTTATGACTGATTTGCCTACACGTGGTTGGAATACCCCTTTCAGATAATGAAAATATGACGTCATATAGGGAATTCCAATGCGATTTTGAATGCGATGCGAATAAAATAGAACAGGTTCTATTTTATTCGCAGTGTGTGACAAGTCATTGAAAATACCGTGTTGCGTTCTTGTGCGATTATTTTTAACGCATCGCATCCAAAAAGTGTAGTGTAAACCCCGCCTAAAAGCGATGTCATGAAATGCTTGGGCGCAAACATGATTTATACCGGAGATGTCTGCTGAATCAGCTTGTTTCATATAGTACATATTTGACAGATATTTATTTGCCCCATGCCATGGGGTAGTTCTCCTCTATTCCTCTGTTCATTGTGTCACTGATTGACGGACCCTGTGAGTGATATTCGAGGGATACCTTACCGATTGCCTCGTGACAGACTTCTCGTATTTCAGGTTGTAGACGCCCTTGTCCACTGCTAGTAGACCGACTCGCATATACGGGCCCCCATTAATACGGATTTGTCCAGTGTCCTTTGGTTTGTAAGTCTGTCTCCCCAGCACACTCATCTGAAAATATCTCATATATTGCAAATGAAAGACTTTGACTGAAAAGATAACATGGTTTGATATGTGATTTAATTCCATAAAATATATACTTAAATATTTGAACCCATTGATGTAGGTAGATACTTTGAGCTGTTTTAGCGCTAAGGTGGACGAAATGTCAATATAACCTACTTACATGTACATGTAATACTATATTTATTATAATAAGTACTTATTTCGACGATTTTAGGAAGATGTTCACACATTTTCATGAAACTTTAAAACTTCTATGAAGCAAGTTTAAAATTTAAATGACAACTTACCGACAACTCCTCCCGACAAACTTTTCTCATCTCGACAACCGTGGAGTCGGCGACAACCTGGTCGCCAACCATGTAGAAAACAACTATCCGTGCTTGAGGCACCATGTCTGGCAGATAGCGACTTGGAATCGTTCTGCTGTCAACACCGTTAGTACCGGAAACATCGCTCTGGACATACACCACACGTCCACGGGAGGTCACCTGTAAGATTCATAGAGGATACTAAACGAGCTTCCATTTAATACCATTTTATCCCCCGGCATATAATGCGGGGGATATAGTCGTTGGCTCCGTCCGTCCGTCTGTCCGTGATCACATCGTTTCCGGACCAGTGCTTGAAAACTACTTGACCAATCTTCACCAAATTCGGTATACAGCCTTCCCATATCATGCAGATGTTCGTTTTGGGGGTTTCATTTTAAAACTTGTTTCCATGGTAACAATTTGGATTTTGTCTATTTCAAGGGTAGGGTTTGTTTCCGGAGCAAATCTTTAAACAACCTACTTGGCCAATGCTCACCAAATTTGGTATACTGCTTCCAATTTCATGTAGATGTGCCCTTTTGGGGTTTCAACTTTTAGAAAATTTTATTTTTGTCCATGGTAACAATTTGGATTTTGTCTATTTTAAGGTAAGGGTTTGTTACCGGAGAAGTCCCCTAAAACTGAGTGACCAATCCTCACCAAATGTGGTATACTTCCTCCTCGTATCAAACAGATGTGCTTTTTGGGGATTAGAGCTTTTTCTAACTTTTGTCTGTTTCCATGGCAACATTTTGTACATTTGCCTTTTAGAAAGGGTAAACCTTGAATTGAATTGAGGGAAGGAGGAGACATATGTTTTTACGAGCAAAAACAACTTATAGTTTTAATTATATACAACTAAAACCTCAAATTATGTAGGACCGGGGGGATCGACAAGCCATCTTTAATGATGGCTCTTGTTATTAAACGAGTTAATGATTTATCTGATACCAAATCCTTCACGAGTTTAATAAATGTGTTATCATATGGAAGGAAATTTTGTATTCTGTTTATTTACATGCCCTAATAAATCAAGCGAAATTGCTGACAGTGTGCTGAAACCACAGGCGCCAGAGCCTAAATAAACACCTATGTATATATATCTACCTACCTACCTACCTAACATATAAAGAAGTTATGACACTGTCCGCCATCTTGAATCCTGACATAGGACCGGAAATGTAAACTTGGATCAGTCTACACATGTTACAAAGCGTATTTGAGCCAGTATACCAGTGTAACCATTTCCGATCCTATGCTAGGGTCAAGATGGCGGACACTGTCATACCTTCTTTATATTTTACATAGGTATGTAGATATACATGAAGATGTATCTTAAGGGTCTGGCACCTGTTGCTGAAACTTAGATTTCCGCGAGCCATGTTTCATTGTGACTGCGTGCGACCATTTTAAGTTCTCATCTGAACACTATTGTGACGTCCTACGTACAGTTGTATTACAAGAATATAACATTGCCATATACATATTTCACTGCAGTATATTCCATGGGTGAGTCAGCATGTGTAAAGGACTTGATTTATAAATCTTACATTTATTCGCCTTCGAGAAACGTTTTGAAAGTAGGCATGGGTCGATGGCCAAAGTAACAACCCCCTTTTATAGATAACCAATAATACCTCTGGTTTACAACAAGGTTAAACTGATAAATTATTTTTTTGACATCGTCTTCTTAAGTCAAACGTTCATTCACAGTACTTTCACATTCATGTTGAATTGTTACCGGTAAAAGCGTCATTAGCAGACATACAGTTGTCAAATAAAGAAAGTACCAAGTTTCCACCAAGTTGCCGCACGAGAAACTCACGCAAAACTTTCGTGACTTGAACATTTGAACTTGTTTCTTGACACGGATAATTTGCGTAACAAAGAATAAGGATAGTGCCGTTTGAAGAGTAGTGTCTGAAGTGGCGCAGTGTTCATATGAGAGGCCGAATATCTTAGATCTCACTGCTACAGGTAAATATTAATGGATTTAAACACGGGGGTTAACACGCGATCAACGGTTAACACGGATATTATAGTGATTGATAACAAACATCCACTGTCGGTCACATTTTCAACGCTAATTCATGACCAAACTTTTTCTTGACTAACACTTAGAACATACGCAGACACTAAAGATCATAGATTTAAGTTAAAGCCATCCACCCACCATGATGTAGTAAGACCCCGGAGGTGTTGTGTATCGGATGGATATCATTAGATTCTGGGTGATCTGAAACCAAATTGTATAGTTTAGTCACAAGAAGGAACAATTCAATGTTCTACGATGACACGAAACAAATCATCTCCAGGTAGCTAATATTCCAAGTTTCAAAATTTAAAACAATCCCAAACATCATTTCTGGCACTTTATTAACGGGATACCGCGTCGAGGATAGGTGAGATCAGATTTATGCTGATTAATGTGTCTGCTAACGAGTCACAAACCCAAAAACTCGTTAACAGACACGCTAATCAGCATTGGTAGACAAATATGATCTAATTTTTATCCTCGAGATAAGCCGTGATTGAAGCACTTGTAAAATCTCCAAATAATGTAAGGTAAGGTATGAGTCTATGAAACTGGAATATATCCGAAATTCATAAACTCTTTTACCCCGAGACTATATACCTTCAAAATTGGCTGGCAAAATTATCTATCTCAAGTAAATGTGACACCTATCTTATGTTTAAAAACATACCGAACGCTACCTATCTTGTTTAAATGTTAAAAAATATAGAATTAGTCTTGCACGATTCCGATGCTCATTTCACGAACTCCTAATCGAGAAAGGTAGATATGTAAATATGGCACGAGAGCAAAGGACTTGTCAATTATGTCACTCAAATGTAGTTGAAGAGGAATATCATTTCCTCTTGATTTGCCCTTGTTACAATAACATTCGAAGTAAATATATAAAAGAAAAATAGTTTACTTATCCAAACAAAAGTACGTTTGCGCAACTTTCAAACAGCTCAAATACTAAAGAAATTGAAAACCTGTCCATGTATATTTTCTACGCATTTGTACCGAGAAAACAGATTGTTTCATAAATAATTTATGTTGAAGCAATATCATGTATAATGTACTATAGGCCTGAGGCCTCTTGAGTACCAAATAAAGATTGACTGAGTCTATGAAACACTTGTGTAAGATAAAGGCTCCACTGATATAACGTTGTAAACATGATTTTAAGATGTACGAGACAGAAATAACTTTTAAATCAAATATTTTTAAAACTCTACAAATATATCTTTATATAAGCTTCACGATGTATAAAGCATATACCCCTAAATGTCGTGGAGTTTCACAGGAAAGTTTAAACAAAATCTTATGTATGTATTTTCAAAATGCCGCTCAAAAACATTCTGTAGTTAAAGGGGCTGTAGCACGTTTTTGCAATTTTTATTTTTTCAAATTTCCCATTTATAATGATATTTTATGTCATTTATATGTTCTTTCGGGGGGTTAAACATCTTATTACACAAACCAATTATCTGTAGTAATAACGGTGTTGCGTATAAAGTAAACATTGCATGGCGACCATTTTAAAGATGAACACATTTTATTATTTCGAATTACAAAAAGACGATTCCAATGGCTTTACCGAACCATGCACACTGAATATTTAACTTGATTTGCCGAAGAAGGAAGGGTGTTTTACTATTAGTGACATTATTTTTAAAATACATTTCATCAACTTATTTGAGCGAAAAATGCGCAACTGTCCCTTTAAGATACACCTCTCAACCTACTCACTTGGTTATTCTGCGGCGCTTCCACTTTGATACTGCGGCCAGGTACTCCGACAACCTCTTCCAGAGTCTGCAGGATCCACTCATCATCCAGAGCAGGTGCTCTGTACTTTAAATAACAATACAACCAAGGTGATTACTTCGTAACGAGAATAGACAACATAATGTTGATAACATTTCGCTGTATTTGTATTTCCTTTTTCCTACATTATATATATATGAAGCCGTAGCAAACTGTTTATGGGATTATGATAAAATGTTACAAATTAGCGGGCAGACAAACCAAAAACAAACTCAAACCCTTCGCAATGATTTACATTTTAAAACTGGCGATTATAAGGTATTTTCAGCTTTAAGTTGATTTTGCTATGGCATTCCTATGCATTGCTGTGGCATTTTGCAGAAGCAATAAGACTTGATATGGTATTTGGCTGCAAAATCTTCAAACGCAGGGATTTCCATGGAAATAATTATCAAACTTGAATTTTAATGATTGATATGTTATAAAAATAATTCGAGTGAATGTTTTTTGGTGTGGAAAGATGTGAAATATGGACGATCAACTACCGTACCAATCTTACTTCCATCATAATATTTGATAATGTGATTTAACTTATTACGTTTTGTTTAGCACTGCATGGATAGAATATTTAAAAAAAGATATACCAATCAATGCACGCACTCTTATAATGATTTCGCTCTCGTCGATTGGAGTGGTGAACTCCCTGACTACTCGACCTCTTCGGTCAGAGGTCAATGTTTGTCTTCTGTTTCCACTCGCTTCCGGGCTGATGATGTCGATCGTGACGCCCCTTGCTGGACTTTCGTCCGGCCTCACTGCTTCTAGCTGGAAGGTACAGTTGAGGAACTTACAAACCTACCGTTCAATCATAGACGTTCAAGGTCGTTATTATCATTTAAGGTCGCTAAAATCACTAAGAAGTGATGTAATTGATGATGGCATCAAACTGCAAATTTTGTTTTTTCTGATTCTAACTGCTGTTAAAGGGGCAGTAGCACGTTTTTTTGCAAAAATTATTTATTTATTTTTTCAAATTTCCCATTTATAATGATAGTTTATGTCATTTATACTAACTTTAGAGGGTAAAACATCTTATTACACAAACCAATTATCTGTAGTGGTAAAAACTGTATTGCGTATAAAGCAAAAATTGCATGGCGGCCATTTTATTGTGAACACAATTTATTATTTTGTATTACAAAAACGATTCCCATGGCTTTACCGAAACATGTACACTCATTTTAAACTTTATTTTCCGAAGAGAGAAGGATGTTTTACTACTGGTGAAATTATTTTTCAAATACATTTCATCAACTTATTTGAGCGAAAAAACGTGCTACTGCCCCTTTAAGACAGCTCTATGAAGTGATTTGGGTTCAAACTTTCTCTGTAAAATCATTTAAAGGTCGCTTTATCATGAAAAGAGTCCATTTGTATTTGTATTCCTCAGGGAGTCGACGTGTAGGACTCACTGGCAGGGCCGTTCAGATGACCTGTGATCAAAACGGGATATAGCATGATGAGCTAATGGTTTCAATTAAGACGTCAAACACGGGATGATAAAAACTCAATGAGGAAAATATCTTACTTATCTCTTCAGTTCCACCAACCTCATGTTGTTGAACAGTTCAAAAATTGATTTGATAACATTTGTTAATTATTTGTCAGCACCTAAGACGTCCATAAGAATAGATGATCACCCTACTATCATGATACTTCAAGGGTAATGCATGTCTCAATTTGTGTATCCAAATATGGGGGAATTTAACAAACCTACCACCTACCTGCTTACGTTTTCAACACAGATAAATTTTAATCTCGAGTACCTCGAAACGATATGGCAGTCCTGGCTGGAAATTCATCTTGGGATTGACGACGTGCAACTTGAAGGGTTGTGTCGCAAACGTCGTTACTTTGAACTCCTTCCGCAAGACGTTGTTCGTGCCATGTTCCGTAGCGTTGATGTCGATGTACAGATCGACTACATCTGAGACGGCCATTACGTAGTGGTCTCTGATCTCCTCCGGGTTGTACAGGATGTTGGAGGACCCTCGACTGTCCAACTGCTCACAGAACGATCAGAATCAAACTGGGCTCCGTTCCATAACAGCGAGCGCTTACAATCGCTCACTGACCGCTCAATGTAGCGCTCAATGTAGCGCATTCTCTCCTGAACGACATGGTGCGATCCTCTAGGTTTGCTCGCTTTGCTACGTAGCGCTACATTGAGCAATCGCGTTCAATAGAGGTTTAATGTAGCGCTCAAAGAGCGATTATAAGCGCTCGCTGTTATGGATGTTATTGAACAGAGCCCTGGTGCATCTGTTCCCATAAGTGGACAGATACGAAGAGATCTGAACCATAATAAAGTTTTGATGCTGTGGCGAAATATAGATTACAGTGTCCAGTGTCTATCATGTTATTATTCTTGCGCGATCTAATGCACCACGTTGTCACGTATAGCTGACAGGATAGTTTAAACGAGCTTATAAAATAATATTTCAAGTGCTTTTTATCAACTTGCTGGGCTAGGTAAGTGGCACAGTTGGCTAAAATACTTATATTTAAAGCTCTGAAAAATCATGATGTAAACTACCGATTGATAAATGTTTTATGGCTTATTTAAAGAACAATATACTGGCTTTGGTATATAATATTGAAGGATAATATGAGAACAACTCTTAAGGATTGTTTTACATAGCGTAGCGGAGCGATGTTATACACAATTTGTTGCTGTTATACTTCGATAGATACAAATATTTCGATACAAAACATGTAACACAATCCTTATAATTACAAAATCAACAGGTTTTTCTTTAAATATTTACACAAATTTAATTGAATTGTCATTTATCACATGTTGCAGCAGCTTGTTACACGTAACAATACATGGCTGAAACAAAATTGAGGAATCCTTGATCTAAAACGGCAGAAGATTTAATTTCGTTTTCCCATATTTTCACATGCATACAATCAGAGTTAGTTTTTTCCCCAGAATCCGCATTTCTTATTAACCCTTATTAGCATTTCACGCGACGTTCAAACATGGCTACTGTTAGTGAAACGCTGTGAGCGAACAAGCTTGAGGACCTGTATCCATTTAAATGAAGTGTTCCCGGTGAAATTGATTGTCTCATTCGGAAAAGAAGTGTATATATTTCAGTTATCGACGTAAATGTGAAGACGACGTGAGGATTTTTTTCTTATTTACCATAAACATGTGTCGCTCACTTGTAAGAACCGACTGACCCGACCGTTTGTTCGGATGGATTGTGGCACAAGGTATAACAGCACGAGGTACTATATCTGCATTCATCGAGAAATGGCAGCAGGTTTTTGAGAGCTCTCGTCCAATCAGAATCGCGGAAATTAGTGTAAGAAAACTATTTTGTAATTATTCTGAAATATAATTTCAAACGGACACCCTTGTACGTTTGTTATTGTGGTTGACAGTCGAATATTTGCCCCTGTGGATTTAAACCCGAAGTCGACCCGTGACCAATAAATGTGAATGATCAAAGGCCTTATACTGAATAAATCTGTCTGTCTGAAAACAGATGGTCCGCACCGTCATATACGGTGTGGACAACCGCGATTCCAATCTCTGAGCTAAAATCATTGTAAAGTTCACCTCCTTGCCTATCTTAGTAGTCCTTGGTTACCCAGGGTTTTATTTATCATCCCAAACTGGGTTCAACAGGAGATATCGCTTGTATAAGATCAAGCGATATCCCCTAGAAGGTATTATTTTGACAGTAGCTTTTGAATAATGCCTTGTTGGCGTCAGCTACATGACATCGCAATGATTTTGAATCAGTAAGTAATGACATCAAAATGCTATGACGTCATAACCACGATGACGTCACAGCACTGGAAGCCAAATAGCAGTTTTGTGTTCAGATATTTTCATTTTCATAAAAAAACTAATGAAGAATGATTTTGGATGATAAATAGAATTTCAACCTCGTGTCTTCTGATATCAAATATATCAGCACTCGTTGATAAAGCCTCGGATATTTTGTCAACTCGTGTTGATATATTTGATATCAGAAGACACTTGGGTGAGATTCTCTTTATATGCTCCATTATTCTACGCTATATCAGTAACCAATGAAAAAGCCCGATAGGATAAGACGGATATGGTCGAGATAACCGGCGAGGGATGGCTAATAAATGACCGCGCCCAGGAGTTGCGTGCTTTGCAACGAAGTGATATGAATTGTCATTGGCTCGTACGTCCAAGCCAAGGGCTGGTACTTTGAGTACATATTTCTCTAATGGAGTGTCCCAGGGGTGATATAGTGGAGAGTAACGGAGCATATATAAAACCCTGGGTAACCCCGAATGGTCTTAGTACAAACATGATGTAATGTGTGATATCTTTGAGGCATCAAACTTCAAAACATGTGTTTTCAGATTCAAACCGCTAGTCAAGACAGCTCTATAAAGTGATTGGGGGTTAAACGTTCTCTGTAAAATCTTAAATTTGGGTTCAACAGTCATGTTCTTTTTTTGTACTCACTTAATGTACGGGAGATTAATTTGTTCTTCAAGTCGATATGGAAATGCTTTCTTCCAAAATTACGAAAATGAGAATATTAAATTTTGTTACCCTTCTGTCTGTTCCATCTGGACAAATTTCGAAAACTTTCGTTACACACGCAACAATCACATTCGTCAGTGCAGTTGAACGATATTCAAACTCATGAACTCGGGGTGCAGTGGTACGTTGAAACATTTCAAGGCCTAGATTTTTAAAGCTCACTTAGTATGAACATGATCGTGAGTTATGTTACTGCAAGGTATCTAGGCCCATATTTATTAGTAAAAATGCTTCGCAAACCCAGGGCTTTTTTTTACAAAACACTAAGGTGACCGGGGGTCACTAAGGGGATGCAGGCGCCAAGTTGATGGATATGAGTAAAATCTAACATTAGTAAACGTCTCTTGGTGAGAAAGGACCAAAGTCACTATTAGTAAAACATGTAGAGGGGGTGAGGTGAGGTGAGTTGGTGTTCAACGCCGAGTATTTCACTTATGTCGCGGCTGCTAGTATTACGACAGGGAGAGAGCCGGCAACGCCATGTGACTATGCATTGCGGTGAAACCTGCGATCAACGGCTGGAACTAGCGAACCATGGGTGTTACTACGCTGAATTTCAGTGTAGCATTGCACCCAAACCTTACTGCGTGTAGAACAGTTCTCTTCTGCAGACAAAGTTGCCATGCCCCTGGCGGGATTCGAACCCAGTACCTTTTGACCGAAGCCGAACGCGCTAACCCGCCCCAAGCCACACGTGTTCCCATGTGCACATGAAGTAAATATATTCTACTTACCTGAAATTGTTGGTGTTCGATGATGTTGTGTTTCACCCCTGCGATCTTGGCCATCAGCGTGACGGAGATGTGACCACGTACTGGCTTCCCGTACACGTATCTACAATGGTCGTCCCATATTTGTGTGCATGATATTCATTTTGATATTGATAAAAATCATTTTTAAATGAAAACAATAATACCATAATAATAAACAAATTATTTAAAAAAATAACAAAACTTTAATCGTTTCAACAATGCGATTTATCAGGTTTTATTGAAGTCCATATACAGACTTGAAAAAATGTGTCGTAGGTTTTATGTGGTCATAGATTATGGTAATCCATTTCAGACAAGAGGATAAACTATGCCTAGCTCAATATCAGTAATGAGTTGTTAGAAAAACGACACAGCTATAATTCAAGTTTAAAGTATATGTCTTTTTAACTAGATATCTGTGACGTGAGTGGTCACTATTTTTATAATGTCCAAAACAAAACAAATAGGATACAAAAAAAGATAAGATAATGAGTTAGGCCCATTTTATAACGACTGCTGTATCAGCAGCGAGGTAACAGAGAAAAGGAAGATGAATTCTTGCGAGTTCGCCATTTTCGTTAACATTGCGACGACAGTTCGGAGAATATACTCACTCCTTACTCAGAAAACCAAAGAGTAACGTACTCCATGATGATGAATGAACATATTCCAGGATGATGAATGGGGTTACTCCATGATGATGAATGAACATATTCCAGGAGGATGAATGGAGTTATTCCATGATGATGAATGAACATATTCCAGGATGATGAATGGGGTTACTTCATGATGATGAATGAACATATTCCAGGAGGATGAATGGAGTTATTCCATGATGATGAATGAACATATTCCAGGATGATGAATGGGGTTACTCCATGATGATGAATGAACATATTCCAGGATGATGAATGGAGTTATTCCATGATTATGAATAAACATATTGCAGGATGATGAATGGGGTTACTCTATGATGATGAATGAACATATTCCAGGATGATGAATGGGGTTACTCCATGATGATGAATGAACATATTCCAGGATGATGAATGGGGTTATTCCATGATGATGAATGAACATATTCCAGGATGATGAATGGGGTTACTCCATGATGATGAATGAACATATTCCAGGAGGATGAATGGGATTACTCCATGATGATGAATGAACATATTCCAGGATGATGAATGGGATTACTCCATGATGATGAATGAACATATTCCAGGATGATGAATGGGATAACTCCATGATGATGAATGAACATATTCCAGGAGGATGAATGGAGTTATCCCATGATGATGAATGAACATATTCCAGGATGATGAATGGGGTTACTCCATGATGATGAATGAACATATTCCAGGAGGATGAATGGAGTTATCCCATGATGATGAATGAACATATTCCAGGATGATGAATGGGGTTACTCTATGATGATGGATAAACATATTCCAGGATGATGAATGGGGTTATCCCATGATGATGAATGAACATATTCCAGGATAATGAATGGGGTTATCCCATGATGATGAATGAACATATTCCAGGATGATGAATGGGGTTATCCCATGATGATGAATGAACATATTCCAGGATGATGAATGGGGTTACTCTATGATGATGAATGAACATATTCCAGGATGATGAATGGGGTTATTCCATGATGATGAATGAACATATTCCAGGATGATGAATGGGGTTACTCCATGATGATGAATGAACATATTCCAGGATGATGAATGGGATTACTCCATGATGATGAATGAACATATTCCAGGATGATGAATGGGATTATTCCATGATGATGAATGAACATATTCCAGGAGGATGAATGGAGTTATCCCATGATGATAAATGAACATATTCCAGGATGATGAATGGGGTTACTCCATGATGATGAATGAACATATTCCAGGATGATGAATGGGATTACTCCATGATGATGAATGAACATATTCCAGGAGGATGAATGGAGTTATCCCATGATGATGAATGAACATATATTCCAGGATGATGAATGGGGTTACTATACGGTGGACTTATTCCAGAAAGATGAATGGAGGTACACCATGATGATGAACGAACATATTCCAGGATGGTGAATGGAGTTACTCCAGCTAGATGGACTTACTCCAGGACGGTGGATGGATTTACACTTATAAAAGGTAACATTAAATGAGGATAAAGTAGCCCGTTGAGGAATTATGAGCTTGACTTACTCGGCTTTGACCGCGACTTGGATTGGTGAGCTGTCACTCCTCAACACGAAGGATGAGTTGCATTTTCTGCTCAACCCGAACCGTGGCAAAACTGAAATGTAGAATGTAGTGATTATAATGATATGGAAATAAATAGAGCATCTCGCGTAAGTGTCTTCTGATATGAAGTTTATCAACACGAGTTGATAAAAATTAAACCGTTTACTTTTATCATCCAAAATCATTATTAATACGTTTCAATAAAACAAGTGTACATCTCTGAGCACAGCTCTGCCATTTGGCATCCAGTGCGGTGATGTCATAGCATTGTGACGTCATCATGTATATGACACCATAGCATTGTGACGTCATTATGTCTATGACGTCATAGCATTGCGATGTCATCACTCGATGATGTAAAAGCATTGTGATATTATGTAGTTGACGGTGACCGGGCATTGTGGAAAATCAACTGCCAAAACGTTATCTCAGAGATATATAGAGGATACTAAACGACCTTCTATTTAATACCATTTTTATTAAACGAGTTAATGATTTTGTATAAAACGAGCGAAAGCGAGTTTGATACCAATCATTTACGAGTTTAATAAAAATGGTATTAAATAGAAGGAAGTTTAGTATTCTGTTTATTACACGCCCACCAATATTCCAGCAAAATAGCCGACATGGCTCTCAAAACTATGATTCCCACAAGCCCGGTGCCATTGTGACGACGTTACTCTCATTGTGACGTCATAACCGCAAACTATTGTGACGTCATATGTGCGGCGGTATTACACTAGTTTAATATTGCCGTATAAATATTACACTGCAGTATCTTACACGGGCGAGTAATAACGCTTGATCTTACACAAGCGACATCTCCTGTGGACCACAGTTTTGAATGATTCAAGCGAATATTCACAATGTGCATTTGTCCAAGCCGGAAAGTCTGCTCGTTATAACCCTGCTATAAGGACATGTGTTATACATTTTCCTTCTCAGCTCTCTGGTGAGTAATACGTCAAAGCTGCTACAAGGTTATTATACACATGCTTTCTCTTTCAAAAATTCTTACTGCGCTCTGTTACACGGACTGTCCCGGTTTAAAAGCGAGTAACTAGGAATGTCCTGTGTTCGAGATCGAGTAACTAGGAATGTCCTGGGTTCGACATTGAGTGACTAGGAATGTCCTGGGTTCGACATCGAGTAACTAGGAATGTCCTGGGTTCGACATTGAGTGACTAGGAATGTCCTGGGTTCGACATCGAGTAACTAGGAATGTCCTGGGTTCTACATTGAGTAACTAGGAATGTCCTGAGTTCGACATCGAGTCTCTAGGAATGTCCTGGGTTCGACATTGATGACTAGGAATGTCCTGGGTTCGACATTGAGTGACTAGGAATGTCCTTGGTTCGACATTGAGTGACTAGGAATGTCCTTGGTTCGACATTGAGTGACTAGGAATGTCCTGGGTTCGACATCGAGTAACTAGGAATGTCCTGGGTTCGAGAGTGAGTATTTTGTAAGTGTACTCGCTGTTATCGCAGTGATTTATTTAATAGTTTTATAAAAGTATTTGTTCTAAAATATTCCCATTTCTCGTTTCACTCCGAAAAATGTAATTTAGTCCATACATACTGTAATCTTTCACTTCAAACGTGGCCACGGATTCCGTTGAAAACTGAAACAATATTTACAGTAAATGAAAGAATAGTTACAGCAAGTGAAAATATAGTTACAGTAATTTAAACAATATCTCTATTAAATGAAACAATAGTTGCAGTAAGTGGAAACATTAGTCATAGTATGTGAAACAATAATTATAGTAAGTGAAACAATAATTTTAGTAAATGAAACAATACTTTTAGTAAGTGAAACGAAAGTTATAGTGAATTAAAAAATTGAATTGAAAAATTGAAGTAATTGAAGCAACAGTTATAATAATTGAAACAATAGTTATTAGAAGTGAAACGATAACTATGATAGTTGTAGCATATTAAATAGGAGATTTGGGGACTCAATTTAAAATGACAAGAACTTACAGTGACGAACGTAGTCCGGATAGTTATAGTAAGTGAGACAACAATTATGGTATGTGACACAATAGTGAAGTAAGTCACAAGTGTTGAAGTATGTATTATATCTGTAGTAAATGAAACAATAGTTGTACTAAACCACACAACTTCTTCGTCTATGACGAGCACAATTTGCGTTAAAAACCTTCGGCTTACACCCTCGGTTTTAAACTATATTTACCATGTTGACTAACGATGAAGCCCGGACATTTTAAAAACGCAACTATTTATCTTACAATTACAATACTATTTCTGAACTTACATTGACGAATGTAGCCCTGATGCTCCAAACTCCCTTCATTGGGTTACGTGACAGTTGGAAGAAGTCTCCTGTGAAGGCTTCAGATGCTGGCTTGGTCACCCGGTCTATCATGTGGTGTCGGGGGTTCTAAACACCAGGAAGGGAAGTGGTCGTTGTTAAACGGTTATACAACACATAGTTTAAAACTCATCACTAGCGTTTTATGTCCGCTTAATATACGCCGCGGTGACTTTGAAATGAATTTGTGTCATATTTAGGTTTTATAACTGCAAACATATCCAAGACAACTGACGCAATGCACGGACAAGCGTGGAAATGCCCACAACATAAATGGAATATCTTGTCATTGAAACAATGGAATGTGCAACGAAAAACTTTAAAATACTATTTTAAATCGTGAAAACTGGGCATGGGTTATGTTTTCTTTGGTAAGCCTGAATTGTAAGTTTCAATTAAGTTGTTTTCACCAATTTTCTTGATGATTTTTAACGTTACACTTCAATGGGGTTGTTTTGTCTTACCATCAGACTGATTTGGACGTTCCATGTTGGGAATGTCAGGTCCTCGTCCACCGCTATGATCCTGTACTTCACTGAAACAATACACGGGAAACTGATGGTTTCAATACAAAATAAAAGGTAATGAATTATTATTAGTACAAACACAATTTACAGGGGTAACATTATTCATGTTGTGTTACTTTAAAGTTTGATTTTGTAATCTGAGATGATTCCTGTATATTTGATTACATTCCTTTGTTGGAACTTTTAACGTTTGGTCAGGATGAAAAGGGCAATGAGGAATAATGAAGTATAAGGTAAGGATAATAAGGAATAAGGTCAGGATAATGAGGAATAAGATCAGGATAGTAAGGAAAAAAGGTCAGGATAATAAGAATAAGGTCAGGATAATAAGAATAAGGTCAGGATGATTAGAATAAGGGCAGGATAATAAGGGAAAAGGTCAGGATAATAACGAATACTGTGAGAATAATAAGAAATAATGTCAGAATAACAAGGAATATGGCCAGGATAATACGGAAGAAGGTCGAGATTATAACGAATGCGGAGAGGGTAACAAGGAATAAGGTCATGATAACAAGGATAGGAAGGATACTAAGGTCAGGAGAATAAGGAATAAGGTCAGGATAAGACGAACAGGCCAGGATAATGAGGAATAAGGTCAATATAATAAGAAATAAGGTCAGGATAATAACGAATGCGGTGAGGATAATAAGGAATAAGGTCAGGATAAAAAGCTTTGTCAGTGCGCCTATCTTGGCTCACCCACCTTTCTGCCTGGATGTGTAGATGGGTTTGTCCAGCTGAATTAGGAGGTAGCCAGGGCTCTTGTCTATGTCTATGTCCTTTGATCTATCTATCCCCCCGGGGGATGTGGACTGTACACGCAGAGTTACTGCCCCTGAAGATTCTGGCACAATGTCATCTCTACTCACGTTGATTGTTAACGTCGTCAGCACGTCTGAGTGAAATTAAACATGAGCTTTTCAGAAAAAAGATTGATTTCGCAAAACGAAAATATCATAGTAAACGTGAGATGACGTCAGTTTTTACCATTTAAATGTTTAAACATGATATCATACAGTCTTAGCATTCATTCTGGAAAAAACCCGAAAATGAACACATTTGTAATAATGATAATGGTGATAATACTTATGATGATGCCATCAACAAACAACGATCATGATCATAATAACCGATGATGGTGACAATTAGTGATAAAAATGACGATGAAAATACTGACCATCATAAATACAACACTGAGGCTAAGAATGATGATAACCGATGTGATGAAGAGAGAATAGAGATCATGAAAATGACTGAAAAAGTGATATTGATTGCGATTTTATTAATGAAAATGGACATGAAAAAAAGTATGATGATGACGACGACGAAAGTGATAACGATGAAAATGGCGATAATTGTTTCGAAAACATTAGTGATAATGATGATGACAACAATTGTGATGACATGGTAGGGATAATAATGATGACAACGATAATGATAATGATGACGATGACAATATTTATAATTGGGAAGACGATTGTACGATATCAAACGATTGACAGGTACCATTCTGAAGTGTGGCCACTTCTCTGTAGAATGTATGAGACGGGTTGTACATAGGCCACACGGTTATCACGTAACTCCGCTCATCGTCGCTCAAGTTTTCACCAAGAAGAAATATTTTCTGTTCTGTTCCCAAGCGAATTTTCCCAGGGGCGATAACTGCAATGGAGGCACTGCAACCAAGAAATTGAGGACGTCGTGTCAAACTTTTCTTAAATTACTTTGGTACAATATATTCAAAGTTGGTCATATTTCTCATCCTACAATAATGGTAAAGATGTACATAACGTTACTGATGGCTCCAAGCTCTAGTTGACTCTAGAGGAACAATAACAGCTACCTTTTGCATATTTTAATACAATTAAAAAAAAAAAAAAAAAAAAAAATATATATATATATATATATATATATATATATATATATATATATATATATATATATATATATATATATATATATATATATATATATATATATATATATATATATACACAAACGTTAAACTTTGAAATTTGCTTTCAGAACACAGGCACTGTCAGTCGCATTTAGGTAGGTCAAGGTCCATAACTCTAAAAATATTAATCCGATTGGTCATTAAAAGCAAATCACCGATCACCGATGTGTATCTAAAGCATATGTAAAGTTCCAGAAAGATCGATCACCAACTGTAGGACGAGTTGTTTTCAGAACACAGAACTTTGCCCTGATCGGGACGGACGGGCGAACTGACGGATATTATACATATTCGTTTTATAGGAAGACAGATGAATGTTCCATAACTTAATATAATGTTATACCTCACTGTAAACAGTTGCAGTTTGGGCAGCTTTACAAATTGGAGTGACTAGAAGTCAAACTTTCCAAAACTGTAAATAAACCAGTAAGTGATCAACTGGGTCAAGCATGCATCATGTATTACATCAATAAAAAGTTAAAAAACGAATGTACATGGTTTGGTTAAGCGAGTCCATTTCCCTTTGAGCATTAATATGGCCGTTCACGTGATCTGACTGATGTATCAATAGTAAAGACTCAGAGTAGAGTTTCAAATTTGATAAAATGATGGAATGATCAACCATCTGGCTGTCTGAACTCTCAAAATCACATGAGACCTATAAATCTACCCCTCACACTGAAGAGTTCCACAAACTCGTTTTATACGTCGCACCATTTGCTCCCATTACAAATAACCGTTTTCTATGGATTCGGCTTATTGGGTCGTAAAATGAGATGTTTTAACCTCTCACTGTAATAATAAACGGGAAATTTGAGAAACAATAAAATGCAAAATTTACCACGTGACTGAAATGAAGAAGAGACTGACAGATGTGATGACTCTGACCTACTTTTCATATAGAATCCACTGCGCAATGTAAACAAGTCACTCGATCCAAGTTCATAGCCTTTCACACTTGTTCCGTTTAAAGAACCATTTAAAATATCAACATATGAATATGTGATTTAAATACCCAATTCATAACCAACCCACACCATTGTCCATTTTCAGTTTTTCGCTGAATATTGCGATGGTCAAACATTTCCAATAATGTCCAACCGTAATCTAAAACACGACTGTCATATAAATATAGTTCATTGTGAATATTATCGTGCAATTCATAGTAGTTCGTTCATAATTGTACATTCTTCTACATGTACATTGTTTATAGTATCCTCAATTTCATGTGCATATGTATAGTACTTAATGTAATGTTAATGCATTCATGACAGTGAAGCATGTACATGCATAAACAAATATTGGATAGAACCGTATCTACGTCCAAAGTGAAAGCGCCAAGCATTGGGATACCGGGTAATTTTCCTTGGGTTAAAAATAGATCCATATGCCTTACTTCGACAGATAAACTGAAATATGCATCATAATCAATCGAATTGGTATATTTTGAATTAGTTTAAACAAATGGTTGACTGCTTTTTTCAGGGAAAATTAGGTCTACCTATTCTTTATGCTAGAATATCTAGTAATGACAACGTTTTGATTAAAGTTATAATATTGACTTACTCAAAAGATGTTACCATAAATCGGGGAAGTTGAATATTCAGTTTAATTGTTAAGTGATAGATTATATATCAGAATTTTATTTATGAATAAATAATGTAAGTACTTTGACAATGCAGAGTATACCTAGGTCACACAACTTAAACGATCGAGGTACAATTCTTTTATTTAAGACATTTAAGTTGAACAGTTGAATCAAAGCTTTTATCCCCAAAATGGCCACAGTGCAGTCTCCATTTTGTTATATGTGTAACGAGGGGTGCTTCCTCGTTCCTTTCTCCCGCCTCTCATCACCTGTATCATTATTCCATGTTAACCATAATTGTATATATTAAAAGGGGAACTTGTCCTCTTTACATCCATGTATCGTCTGACCTTCTGCTAATATTCGTATTGATGTTATTTGCAATTATCTGTGTTACAGTCAGTTGTTTCTGACTTGGATTCTCGCCATATCCTTTATAATATTTATGTATTGATGTTTATGTTAACTATATTTATATGTACATGTAGCTTAGAGTGAGCCCTATCTTCTGATACCTCACTTTGTATTGTACCACTCATAATTAGTAAGATAGCGCCATTCTTGTGTTTTAACAAAACACATCTTAGGAGTCGGAGCTCACCCTCCAACAGTGCGGGTAGTTGGCTTTCTTCGACGTCCGCACTCTTTGTGTTGTCTCGAACCTGGTCATTGACCATGAAATCGTTGTAGTGAGCGATGGCGGGGTCCAAAACAAGAACGAGAATGAAACAGCCAATCAACGATCGCCTGTGAAAAGGGGGAATCCCCTGTCAAAAACATGACCACATCGCTGGGTCTGCGCCCAGTCCGAGTCACGTGACCATGTCACCAGCACGCAACACGTTCGCCATCAGCGGGCTCATTATCCCGCATAGTCCTCCTTTAATAGAACTGCCCAGTCGTTCTGGGGGCAGTCAGCCCTCTGGGCACCACGATTCCTCGCTTGGACACTGACGGGCTGGACAGGACACTTCACTCTGGGAATCTCTCTTAGGATTTGGTGAGATGACTATCTTGATATCTCTGTCTTGTATGGTTTATTGATCACATAGTTATATACTATAGACTTACCATTTCCACATTATTTGTAAGACTTACTTATACCTACCCCTAAGTAACTTACACTCACTGTGTGGGATATTTCCATTATAGGGTTTACTTGGTACTGTGTGCCGTAGTTTTATATCTCTATTTAACTCGCTCTGTGAGTGACATTGTCTTCCCAGTAGAGTGTCACAGGTCCAATCCCATTGTCTACCCGTAATTAACACTTATCGCAGTTGTTACGTGCTTGAGTAGTGTCATACTCCCGTGGAGCGTTTCTTTAATCTGTGTGTATATTGTTGAGCGGTTATTTGCTTGATTGATTGTCTCTTGAGCTAATTAGCATGCATTTAGTGGTGTGTATTGGTCAGTGAGTGATGCGCTCCAGTGCTTAGTGGCTACTTGTTTGATTGAAATAAACATGGTTCGTTAATATGTATCTTGGCTTTCTGTCTTGCTTTGATGTGTAATAGTTTATATTATTTTCCTGATTTGGTGTCTTCCAATTATTGAGCTAGGAACACAGTGACAATATGTACATATGACATACATATCCTTTTTATTCTATTTTCTAGCCTTAACAAGATGCCTCCAACCTTGCGCATGTCTTTTTAAATGCTTTTCTTGTTTTCTCTTTTGTAATGCGTTTATTGAGTAACAATATCTACGAAACACCAAAGTTTTTGCAAATTTATCAACTGATATAAAAAGAATTATCAAAAATAAGTGTCAAATAAATGTATAGTCATAATCTCTATATGATACAATAAACAATTATTAAAAACAAGTAAGTTCTATGAAGTGAAATAAGTTTTCTGATTACCTGGCTGACTGCAGTACCGATGCCAGGCCTAGGATCAACACAGCGTCTCGACTCGACAACATTGTCTCTGGAACTGACCCAGTCAGCTGACAATCTCTACAAGCTGCTTGGGGTCAGTGCGAACTCTCCTCCCCCCTCCCCCTCCCCCTCTTCCTCTTTCAGTCCACATCTGGAGTCCATCAGCTCTAGTTCTAGTTATCTTACAGTCGCCTGTATCTTAAGTTCACCTCGGACAATTCCAAACAGGAATATGATGACCTCATGGCTAATACAATGTAAGGCATATCTGATTGAGGATGAACTTCTCACTTCTTAAAGACTTTCCACGATTTGATACATGTCTGTGCTGATGATAATTGCTGTGAAAGTC
Organism: Gibbula magus; assembly: GCA_936450465.1. NCBI lineage: Eukaryota > Metazoa > Mollusca > Gastropoda > Trochida > Trochidae > Gibbula > Gibbula magus. Next base: position 87,208,243 of record OW388292.1, on the reverse strand, counting down.
ACCTGAATCCGTATTCCCATGGTTACGCGACGTCATTACTAATACTATGACGTCTTGTTTCTTCGATGACGACACGTTGTAAATGTGACAACGGCTTCTTCCAGCCTATGCGTGGGACTACTTTTGGGGTATATTTTTAAATTAATCTACTTCGATGATAAATAGGACATTATAATCATGTCATTGTAACGCAATGCTTGTGACCCTCGTGCTAAACATTGGTCCCCCCCCCCCCCCCCCCCCCCTCTGGCTCGAAAAATACCATCATTTAGGTACTCGTGTTATATACTAAATACAAGGACACGGGTATACACATACTATCCTCTGTGTCATATTCATAGGTTGAAAATATATACACTCGCTGTTATTGCTGTTATGGCACGTATGCGGTATTTACGGCCTAGACAATATGATTCGACAACTGGACCAATACGGGGAAACTGGGCCAATACGAGACAAACTTGGCCAATATGAGTCTGAGCATGCGCAGTCGCACATTTGGTGAAAGCCTAGTCACAACTTTGACCCATGATATCTGTTCGACAATCTTGTTTATAATTATTATTTCAATATAAATGAGATATTTAGTGTTGTGCAACTAGAATGAAAAGAGGTTAATTAATAAATTTGTCATTAATCAAGTATTTCCGTATTGGCCGAGTTACAGGTCCACGGTCTGTTGTATTTGCCCTCGACTTCCTCTGGGGCCAATATTATACAGCGGACCTCGGACCTGTAACTGGGCAATACTTAATTAATAACATTACAGTATTTCCTTTCGGGAGATTAATTACAATTTTCAAAATGTTTTACATACTATACATTGTTAGATTGTCAGAGATGAACTATACTATAATGTTATTAATTAAGTATTTCCGTATTGGCCCAGTTACAGGTCCGAGGTTCGTTGTATTGGCCCGAGACGAAGTCGAGGGCCAATACAACGGACCGAGGACGTGTAACTCGGCCAATACAGAAATACTTAATTAATGACAATTTTATTAATTAACTTCTTTTCATTCTATTTGCACAACACTAGACTTCTCATTTATATTGAAATAATAATTATAAACAAGATTTGTGAACAAATAGCACGGGTCAAAGTTGTGAAGCGACAGCTTCGGGCTTTCACCAAATGTTTAACTGCGCATGCTCAGACTCATATTGGCCCAGTTTGTCTCGTATTGGCCCAGTTTTTCCCGTATTGGCCCAGTTTCCCCGTATTGGCCCAGTTGTCGGATCATATGGTCTAGGCCGTAAATGCCGTATACATGCCATTACATTGATAGTTAATTAATAAAGAATGCTGAGTAACGAGTGAAAGACGGCTGCACTTCCAGGTGGTAAAAGTGGGTACCTGGTCAGCGTAGAGTCAAGTTTTGCAGCTCAGTTTACATCTGGAAAATATTGTGAGTAGCACCTGCATGGAGCAATCGACGTACATATGAGTGCTTTGTATATAATGATATTAATTGTAGTAGGCTATACACCAATATTATGACGTTGGATTATAGTTGTATAATCTATACAATTGAGCTAGCCGATGTAAGTTGTGATGTGTAATACCAGCTTTACACAACTCAAGCAATACACTTATATGTGTGTCTCTGTTCGCCAAACAGCACAATTGTATACATGCTGAACGTTATATGCCAAACGCCTTTAGCTTGGATTCAGCAAGGGTATGTGCGCAGTATCAATAGTCTCATTATATCGAGTAGCAGTAAGTCTAGGCAAGCCCATATATCATTTCCTCCTTGTTGGATCATTCTGTACGTAACCGTAATATCAGCCGGGGCAACTTACGACATCTGTGAACCAAATTCACAACCGGACTTCCCACGAGCTATATAGAATATTCGTCGCTCTCGTTGCTTGAACCAGGATGTTTCGGTTCTAATTTTGTCCTTCGGGATTTTTTGCCTGTCAACTTTTAAAGAAAGTTGATCCTCTTGAGCACACACAATTAACTAACAAGCGATAACACTCTTCAAGTCTACGGTCCAACGATCCTACAGAACCACGGAACAAGTACAATGCGACTTTAGAGGCTTAATAATTTCTCATCGTTCATTAAACTAGAATGTCCCGATTCTAAACGCTACAGCGAATCATTTATTAATCAAACCCTTTTTAAAATTATTCTCAAACCTTAGGGGAGTCTATTCCTGTTTCTCAGTGTACAGTTGTCTATCAAACATTTTTCACTCTATCAAAGTTCTCAGTGTACTATTCAGAGACTTTAGAACGTTTCAACAGTAGAGCGAATGCATGACGTCACGGGGCTATGTAATCAAAACCCATAATCCCGTCATAAGTTTATACATGACTTTCATTAAATTCGAGTAATTCCGTAATTTTGTTTATGAAAATAAAAATTGTAATTGCTCAACAAAAACCTTAAACTGAGATGATGACGTTCGCCATTTTGACCAACCAAATCTTTCAGTCTGGATTTTTATCATTTCATAAGTGATTTTGTCGAGTTAAAATTGACACATGATTTTGAAACATCACGAACACAATGGTTGACTCATACTATGACGTGCTAAAGTATGTAGCATATTGGTCAATTCAATATTTGGTCAAATTCCCAAATGAACGTACGTACCTGTCACCTTTACATTTCTCCGCAAAACCCGGCTGATATCCACCATATGTCACCCCTACGATAAGTTTAATAGCTCTTCAAACTCGAAAATCCACCAAAAACCTCTCCCGTGGACGTTAGACCGCGGTTGAAACACTTCGTACGATCTGATATATGTAGGTTTGTTTTACCTACGTTTTACCTATGTTTTATTTACGATATCGAGTTCCTGTGTGTGCAATGCATGGTGCGGCAAACTTTGTTTATTATGATCAAGCAGTGCCAACACTGGTATAGGTCGATACCGTCCACTAGACTGGTTATTGTCGACGTCAATAGTTTTACCTCAGTATCATGGTGAATGTACTTATAGTTTGTGCTCTGGTCATCAAACACCCTTTCATACAGCTTGTCTGTAATTGTTCACTTCGTTCTATCTTCATGTTGTTATGTTTACTATAGCAATATACAACATTTATTGTATCCTGGTATCATACATATAGAAACAAATAAAAAATATAAATCATTACAATTATGACAAATGAACATTACAATTTGGACATATTTCCTGCTCTCTTTTAAATAATTATTCATAGAATCGTTCATTGCGAAGAATTGTCCCCCGTGTGCATTGGATTGTTGTGTCGAGTCAATGCCGGGATTCTCAATAAACGTATACATAGAGGTTATCATGAGAGTGTGTCTTTGGATGGTCAATATCCTGCATTAGGAATAAACATTGTATTTTGCGAGCCTTGTCGAGCTAAATGATGCTGATGCTGTCGAGCATGATAACTTCTTTATCATACAGTGTCATTCTTCATTCATTTTGCGCAAAACAGCATGACAACATTAATTTCAAAGTTGAACTTTACTGCAACTACGCGTATTGATATATGCAAATGAACTGCTTGCTATTCTCACAGTAAAATGACACAAAATAACGCCTCCTAAATTATGCTTTCAGTAAAAATAATTGTTATTTTTGGCATGATCATAATATTCAATGTTTTAAATACGTTTTCAAATAAAAAATATTAAAGGTGAGGACTTCGAACTCGCGTCCTTTCGTGTAATCATGAGTGTAGGGGAGTCCATCTTGAAGGAGCGAGAGTTGCTTCCCTTCCGCCCGGTTGCAAATGGCGACTCACACATCACACGGAGAGCTAAAATGAATGTTAGGCAGCGAATTCTAAAATCCCCTTTTCAAAAGTCACATTATGGAACAGTGAAGATTGACGTTCGATAAATGAATGTGACTAAAACTTTGTTACCTGTGAGTATCTAAATAGTTTGTCGGTAGATTTCAACTCGCGATGACCATGTTTTGCCAAAACTGTTACTTTTTAATACTTTTTATCTCCTAGGAGATATCGTTTTGTCAGTAGAATTTGCATAATGCCCTGTCACCGTCAACTACATGATATCACAATACTTGCAATTGATTTGGACAAGCCTCGGATATTTGTAACTTTTGTGGCGTAGAGATAATTCACATATTTTATATATTTTACATTAACTCTTATTTTCTAATTGTCTAAGGGAGACAATCGTTAATTCAACTTGGTTTAGCTATTATCTTTAAATTACCTCCCTTGTGGGAATGAGAGTGACTTGCCCTTGGTTGTTGGAAATAAAATGGCGCTCAATTACGAAGATCTATGTCGTCTCTGCAGTGTATAACTCTCCTAATAATAACCCTCTACGGGGTTCGTGGCCCCCACGCCACACTTTCATCAACTTGATATATCAGGGCCGTGTTCAAGAGAGGTTTCAAATAAATCGCTCAATTAGCGATTACTTTTAAACCTCTCTTGAACGCGATTGCTTAATGTAGCGGTACGGAGCAAAGCGAGCGAACTTTGAGGTGTTGCACCGTGTCGTACATGGGAGAATGAGCGCTACTTGAGCACTACTTGAGCGCTACATTGAGCAATCAATGAACGATTATAAGCGCTCGCTGTTCTGGAACAGAGCCCTGATATCAGAAGACACTTGTATAGGGACAGACAGACAGACAGATATTTTATTATAGTCTCACCTCATTACAAAGATTCATACATAATTATAATATATATATATACACCGTTATAAAATACTTATCACAAGAGTTAAATAGTATGTATAAAATGTAACGAGCCACCCTGTATAGGGTTATGAGAGACTTTAAAAGCATTTAAAATACATATGAAAAAGTACATAAAATTTATAAAACTAAAAAGTGTAAACAGGAATTAAGAATACAAAAAACCAAAGGTTTTGGCACTTGTATAAATAACAGCCTGGTTAGAAAGGATAAAACTGACTTTCCGAGGATCATCAAAGTGTATAAAATCTTCTTCCATATCTCTACATCTTTTCAGCAATTCCTTTCTTTCGGTGTCATATAAGTGGCATATTAAGAGCACATGTTCCTCGTCTTCTACACCATCGTGACAAACCGGACATATTCTCTCATTTAGTGGTGTATTAGTGTAGCGTCCAGTTTCTATCTTGAGGGGAGCTACTCCACTCCTGAACTTGGCTAAAGCTGATCTGTATTTCCTTGGCATAGCGGTTATTACATAGTCTTCAGTTTTGTAGTGTTTCTTGAAGTTGCTGTACGTTCTAAGTTTGTTTCCCCCAATTCCTCTCTTTCCATCTTGTCTTGAAACTTCTTTGCACCAAATTTCTTTAAAGTGTTGAAGAGTTCTGCTTTTAATGATATCCACTATGTACTTGCTGTCGTATAGTCTGTCTAACGGTAAAACGTGTCCCAGGTCATATTCTTGTAACTTCTTATGTATGCGTGAGGTCCAGTTTGATTTTCGTCTTACTGCCCATTTGTGGCTCCACTTGAATATCTTGTAGTTTAGGCGCTGCTGGTCCATTCTCCTAAGACGCATATACTGTCGTGTAACTGATCCCCATTGTCGCACTAAGGGTGGATCCCAGCCCATATCACCCGACACAGCATTGTTTGGCGCAAATTTTCTCAGCCCTAGGAAGTATCTCATTGCACGATTTTGGACAGCATCTATGCATGACATGTTGTAGGTGCCCCAAATGTTCGCTCCGTATTCAATCAATGACCATACCATAGCATCAAAAAGCTTCGTAAAAGTCCTGTACTCCATGCCACCTAAAACTTTGAACTTCGATATCAAGAGTCCCAGCGCTCTGCTTGCAGAGCTTGCAGATGCCTTTGCCATTCTCTTGTAGTCTAGGTGCTCTGTAAGTAAGATTCCCAGATATGTATACTTGTCCACTATTTCCATATATTCACCTCCACACTGGAAAACAGTTGATGTTCTTTCCATTTTTGCACCACGGAAGTGTATTACTTTAGATTTAGAGTGGTTCACAGTCATTTCATTCTTCAAGCACCATTTGCTTAGGCAATCCAATAAAATGTTGAGGTCATTTTCTGATTCGGCCAGTAAAACTATATCATCAGCGTAGGCTAAAATTCCTACTTTGCAATCGTCAACTGATACACCAATGTCTAAACTGGTAACCAAAGACAGGAGGTCATTTACATACAAATTGAATAATAAAGGGGACAATAGGCATCCTTGCTTAAGTCCGTTGTTCACGTCGAACCAAGGAGTATGTCTGCCATTCAGTCGAACACATCACTTGACCTGTTTGTAGATGGAGGTTATTGCACCGAACATCTTGCCTCTAATACCAATATCCCGTAGTTTCTCCCATAGAATGCCTCTGTTGATGAAATCATACGCCTTGCGAAAATCTATAAATGCTGCAAATGTAGACTTGCCCATTGCTTTACGTGTTTCAATTATGGAAGTAATTGACGTCACATGATCTATCGTAGATCTTCCCTTCCGGAAACCGTTCTGATTGTCTTCTAGTATGGCGTGAGTTTCTGTAAAACAAGAAAGTCTATAATTTAGAATGCTGCAATAAAGCTTATAACTTGCACTTGTTAGCGTCAGTCCCCTATAAGAATGAGGGTCTCTCCTATCTTCTGTCGACGACTTTGATATGGGGTTTATTACAGCCTTTGTCCATTCTGTTGGTATGCAACCTTTATCATAGCATATATTAAAGAGCTTATGCAAATACTGTGCACATTTCTCGTTCTTTAAAACTTCCATTGGTATATTATCCAAACCCGGTGCTTTTCCAAGTTTAGCTTTCTTGATTGCGACCTTCATTTCTTCGAGAGATATAAGGCTGTCCATATTACTAGTGTCTTCCTCGTCAGTTAAACAAGTATTAAGTGCTCCATCGCCCTGAGGAGCATTCCCTGTGCAATTGAGAGTGTCCGAGTATGCATTGTACCAAGTGTCCATGACCTTGTCAATATCTCTACTCACAGAACCATCTTCTAATTTTACCTCCATGGGAATTGATTTCCTCCTCTCATTACCAATTCCAACCTTTCCGATTTGCTTCCAAAACTCCCCTGGATCGGAGTCACAAAGCTCTTCCATATCATGAAGCGTTTTCTTGACATGTGCACGTTTAGCGCGTTTGCATTCCTTATCAAAAGTTCTCCTTTTAGCCACATATGCACCCTTTAGTCGCTTGTTCTTGGGACCACTGGATTTACACCATATCCGTTCCGATTCACAGAGTTGTTTCCATAGTTCTGCTAACTGCACACTCCACCACTGTTTCTTCTTGTATTTACATTTCTTTCTTGCCGAACAGTGTACAACCTTTCTTGATTGCAGATTATCTTCCATCTCACATAATACAACGTCAGTGAAAGATGTGAAAGCCTTATTGATAGAAGTTTGGTCTTTTATTGAACGTTCCAGTTCCTCAATGGCCTGCGCTAGTTTATGTCCAGTTTCAGTTGAAGTAAAGAATTGCTCTGGTATTTTAGTGCAGTCGAATTTCACAGAAGTAACTGGATAAACCTCCTGTGTATTGTCTGTAGAAAACGTTGTATTTAGTTCTAGTTTCATGTTCCACTTTAGCATGGAGTGGTCCAGCTTGAGAATATATGTTGGGTCTATAGATCCAGTGCAGCCTGCTGCTGTAGCTAAAACGTTTGGTCTCACCACTTCAAAATCAGTAAAATATTTCAAAGATTCATATGCAGTCAAACAATAGTCAACGACTGATGTGCCTCTATTTGAAACATACGTATAATCATTGTGTGCACAGTCCCTACCATTCACAATACAATAATTGGCATTAATTAAAAAGTCAATTAAAGCACGTCCATGCGCATTAATAACATAATCAACAATATCTCTATCAATGAGTGTATCAATACCTTCAACAAAGTCAATCAAATTGCCACATCGGCTATTAAAATCGCCGCATATAAATGTATAGGGTGAACTTCTCTTTATCTTATTTGAGTTTTCTGTGTAATTACTAATCAATATTACATATGTGTTGCTAGAACTAGTTACTGAGGGATATAAACTAGATATAGGTTGCCAGATATTGATGGAAGTTAAGACTGCAGACTTGTAGATTGTCATACCGTGCATGGTAATTGGGTTCTGCTCTAGATCATCAGCTTTCTTTGAAAACGTTAAGAGTAAAAAATGGTAAAAGAAAATAAAATAAGACCTGTGTATTCCCGCACACATTATTAATAAATTAAAGTAATTTAGATTAAATCATTAATTATTCGTAAACCAATTCTTGAGGACAAAAACATTAAAGGGACAGTAGCACGTTTTTGGCAATTTTTTTAGAATTTCCCATTTTTAATGATAGTTTATGTCATTTGAATTAAAGGGTAAAACAACTTATTACACAAACCAATTATCCGTAGTCGTAATAACAATGTTGTGTATAAAGCAAAAAATGAATGACGGCCATTTTATTGTGAACACATTTTATTATTTAGAAATACAATAACGGTTTCCATGGCTTTACCAAACCATGTACACTCAACTTGATTTTCCGAAGAGAGAAGGTTGTTTTACTATTGGTGACATTAATTTTCAAATATATTTCTTGGACTTATTTGAGCAAAAAAACGTGCTACTGCCCCTTTAAGGCTCTATTGTATTTAGTTGACACGAGTCACACATATACTTATACAACTCATGTTCATCTCGACATCTTGCAACACATAGCGTCACGTTTTCACAGCATGTCGCCATCCGTCATATTCAGAATGCAGATTTCACTAACGTAACATGAATACAAACGCTGTATATATTACAAATTGGGACATTATACACTGACGGGCAAAATAAAGTATATGGCTCATATATATTGTATTTATCATATGTGTAATTTTCAAAGTCAAATATCTCGAGTTTTCGACCTCGTATTCAAAAACGGACTAATTTGTGAAATTAGTCCAAAACATTATATCAGTCAAAGAATACCTCTACGCGGGTTGAATTGTTTTTTTAATTTTTTTATTTATTAAAATCTAAAATTTAAATTTTGAAATTCCCCCAAAATAATTTTGATACAACACAACTGTTCATCGACATATAACATATACTTTTAAAACATTTGACATGGAAGGGGTCATGTTGGTGTTTATTAATTTCTTACCCCTGTCTACTTTAAATAATGATATTTTAGTTAAAAAATAAAACAGTCAAAATTTAAGTCAATCAAACTACCGCTGACAGGTGTTATTGTATCGTGCCAATTCAAATTAATCTCATGTCTTTAAAATATTGAATTAATCGAAAACAAGTGAGTGTTATACTTTCTTTTGCCCGTCAGTTTAGTTTTAATTACTGTGTACAACACGTGATACACAGAAGATACGTACGCTTCAAAAATGCACTTCCGTAGACCTAACAATATCTATCTTCAATCAATAACAAACGCATTTACCTAACTAATACTTATGCACGTTAAGGGTTTATTGTATTTTTCAGGTCATTGACCCCGAAACAAATAAAGCTTTAATAATTGCTTATACACTATATACTAAACATGACAAACATAACAAAATATAAGGCATTTGTAGAATAACTGTTTAGCTTTATTCACACTGCGGAATGAACACACAAACAATTCATTTATTTGCCGTATCTGGAAAAAAATCGTTGACAGTATGTCTGTTCGAATTTGGTTAACACATCAAACGCGGTTAATGAGACTAAGTTTATGCTTTGAATACGAGTTAAAACATCTGTTTAAGTTCTTGATTTAAGTGTACAAGCTCACAGACCGCGTTTTAGGTCAAAGAAACTTTAATTAGTAATAGTCACATCACAAAGATTAACCCATCATGCAATGTTGTATGAATGTGCGCATACAGTTTCAAAGATGTTTTCAATAGTGTGCTTGTGAGATGATTATAGAGTTCTTGGCTCTGCAGATCATTAGGCTTCGTATGATTTATAATAAAGACTTACATTTGAACTAATAGGTTATAGATGCAAAGAATCGTCACAAAACACGCAACCTTTCTATTGTATTCAACCATATGTAAATAGATAATCTCACCCAAGTGTCTTCTGATATCAAATATATCAACACGAGTTGATGAAAGTTACAAATATATATATCTGAGGCTTGCCGAGGATATTTTGACTTTTATCAACGAGTGTTGATATATTTGATATCAGAAGACACGAGGGTGAGATTATATTTATCATCCAAAATCATTCTTCATTAGTATTTTAATGAACAATGAACATATCTGTACACAAAACTGCCATTTGGCTTCAAGTGCTGTGATGTCATAGCATTGTGATGTCCTCAACATAATGACGTCATAGCATTGTGATGTCATTACTTGATGATGCAAAAACATTGTGATGTAATGTAGCTGACGCCATCAGGGCAATGTTCAAAATCTACTGTCAAAACGATAATATTTATTGTCCGAAAAGGGAATTTATTGTGTGTATAATTACACTTCTCCAGCATACAAAACATTCAAATCATTCAAAACAATACATATTAACACAGTTTACAGAGACTATGCTATACATGAAAGTGTTTATCGTACAACATTGCATTTATCAGAATTTATTTCTCTAAAAAGAGGATGCGTAGAATCACCTAAAATTGTGTTTCCTTTTCTTGATAACTGCTGCTCATAACAACTGCCGATAGTTTCAATAGGAAGCCCAATGATTTTAGAAGCTGTATTAACGATATTTGCCAATTTGCTTTTTGTTTTGAACAGACAGGTTTCCGTACCAACTTAAAAAGTTAAACGTTATGACACTTTGAATGAAGGTTCTGTAAAATAACATCATGATGGTTTGGTAAATTTTGAAGTGTTTTAGTTTCCACATTGCTGTCCCTTCTTATATATTTTCTCAGTGTTCTCATTCCAGGATTCAAGGATAGTACCCAAGTACTTATCAAGGATAGTACCCAAGTACTTATATTCATTTACTATTTCTATATAATTTCCATCAATGCTTACAACATCTAATGTCTAAGTTCTTCTAAAATCAATAACCATTTCTTTAGTGTTTTTTGAACGTTCAAATATAAAGAATTAGCTTTACACCAATCTGATATCTTAACATCTCAGATCTGTAGGCAACTTCCGATTCTCTAATTAGGCCTACCACTGCAGCATCACCAGCAAATTTAATGGTGAAACATGAATTAGCATTTGAAGAACAGTCATTTGTGTACAAGATAAACAAAATTGGTGAAACAACACAACCCTGTGGGGCGCCAGTAGAAGTACTTACAGTTGAAGATTTAACACTATTGACTTGTGCAAATTGCTGCCTGTTAGCAAGGAAGGAATGTATCCATTTAATGATATTTGAGTTCATATTCATATGAGAAAGTTTATCAAATAACAGGTGAGGTTGAATGTTGAATGAACATTATTCGAACTTTATAAGAACGATAACTTTCCAAATGCTTATAGATGTTATTTAAGAGTGTTGCTGTTGCATCATTTACTCCACGCCGTGCTCTATACGCAAATTGAAATGGGTCTAAAACGTCAATCACATCATTTAACAACAAGCCCTCAAACAGCCATCAAAGATGTTGATGAACATATCGGAAAATTGCCAAAAATCTATCTCCGTGAAATATATACACTTAATTTCTATTTCTCTATTTCTATTAAAGTCTATTATTTTTAAGCGCAAAGCATTGTGGTCTAGCTCACACACCGTATACAAGACACGAAAGAAAAATTAAGTTTATGAGCAATGAAAGAAATCGAAATATATAATTTTGGCGGTTATTTATTTACCATTTCATTTAATTATGTATTTTCTACAGATATTGGAATACATGTTTTAACCAACTAGGTATTTTGTTTGAATTTCATAATCAATGAGAACATATTTGTCAAAATTTGCTGGTCTTAGCTAAAAAAAAACGTACATCAAACAGGCAATTTGTATGTTCTCAGGAAATTTAGCATCAGTGTTTATAAACCAATCGTCACATTCAGGAAGCACGTGCAGCACGCGGGTTGCTTTGGCGACTTGCGCTAGAGACGAGCCTTCACGTTTCGTAAAGGATAGTTGTTGTGTAGTTCGTTTTATGCAATAAAGGGAAATCTGTTTATATGACGTCAGATATCCTTGGCGCGCGCTACTCGAAGGGTACCCTATCTTTGAAACCAAATTTCATTACATTGTCGTGATATGAAAATTATGTACATGTATCACATGTCATGTTGTAGATAAAGGATTTCTCTAGCGATTGACGTTATAAGTATATTTTCCACAAATAATTTTGTATTTGAAACACTAACATTCTTGATGACTCTTTAACAATTCGTTCTAGACATTTCATAGCAACAGAGGTGAGAGCCACTGTTCTGTAGTCGTTGTTAACAGAGGGTTTTCTTTTTTGGCAAAGGGATTATTTTTGACATTTTCCAAAGAGGACATGATGGGAATTCAATGATTCTTGATAAATCTTTTGAAAAATATCAGCCAGTTGGGCTCTACACTCTTTAAGAACTACTCCAAGCAAGTTATCGGGTCCACAGGCTTTGTATGAATTAATCACATTGCCTGTCCACCCCTCACTCCGACTAACTGCGATCAACCACATTGCCTGTCCACCCCTCCCTTCGACTAACTGCGATCAACCACATTGCCTGTCCACCCCTCCCTTCGACTATCTACGATCAACCACATTGCCTGTCCACCCCTCCCTCCGACTAACTGCGATCAACCATATTGCCTGTCCACCCCTCCCTCCGACTAACTGCGATCAACCACATTGCCTGTCCACCCCTACCTCCGACTAACTGCCATCAACCACATTGCCTGTCCATCCCTCCTTCCGACTAACTGCGATCAACCACATTACCTGTCCACCCCTCCCTCCGACTAACTGCGATCAACAACATTGCCTGTCCATCCCTTCCTCTGACTAACTGCGATCAACCACATTGCCTGTCCACCCCTCCCTCCGACTAACTGCGATCAACCACATTGCCTGTCCACCCCTCCCTCCGACTAACTGCGATCAACCACATTGCCTGTCCATCCCTCCCTCCGACTAACTGCCATCAACCACATTGCCTGTCCACCCCTCACTCCGACTAACTGCGATCAACCACATTGCCTGTCCACCCCTCCCTTCGACTAACTGCGATCAACCACATTGCCTGTCCACCCCTCCCTTCGACTATCTACGATCAACCACATTGCCTGTCCACCCCTCCCTCCGACTAACTGCGATCAACCATATTGCCTGTCCACCCCTCCCTCCGACTAACTGCGATCAACCACATTGCCTGTCCACCCCTACCTCCGACTAACTGCCATCAACCACATTGCCTGTCCATCCCTCCCTCCGACTAACTGCCATCAACCACATTGCCTGTCCACCCCTCCTTCCGACTAACTGCGATCAACCACATTACCTGTCCACCCCTCCCTCCGACTAACTGCGATCAACCACATTGCCTGTCCACCCCTCCCTCCGACTAACTGCCATCAACCACATTGCCTGTCCACCCCTCCTTCCGACTAACTGCGATCAACCACATTACCTGTCCACCCCTCCCTCCGACTAACTGCGATCAACAACATTGCCTGTCCATCCCTTCCTCTGACTAACTGCCATCAACCACATTGCCTGTCCACCCCTCCCTCCGACTAACTGCGATCAACCACATTGCCTGTCCACCCCTCCCTCCGACTAACTGCGATCAACCATATTGCCTGTCCACCCCTCCCTCCGACTAACTGCGATCAACCACATTGCCTGTCCATCCCTCCCTCCGACTAACTGCCATCAACCACATTGCCTGTCCACCCCTCCCTCCGACTAACTGCGATCAACCACATTACCTGTCCACCCCTCCCTCCGACTAACTGCGATCAACAACATTGCCTGTCCATCCCTTCCTCTGACTAACTGCCATCAACCACATTGCCTGTCCACCCCTCCCTCCGACTAACTGCGATCAACCACATTGCCTGTCCATCCCTCCCTCCGACTAACTGCGATCAACCACATTACCTGTCCACCCCTCCCTCCGACTAACTGCGATCAACAACATTGCCTGTCCATCCCTCCCTCCGACTAACTGCCATCAACCACATTGCCTGTCCACCCCTCCCTCCGACTAACTGCGATCAACCACCTCAGTTTCAGCTTCATTAACGTGTCGGGTCTGATGAGCTACAAAGTATCTTCGTCGCTTTACTGTTGATAGAGTCTGCATTGTTCCAAATGTTAAATGACAACTGTTTCTAAAATTAACGAGAAGACATGACCATCATCTTCCGCCCTTATTGGTGCTCATTTGAACTAAAAAAATATGATCGCTTATCGTGATCAAGGTATTAATTCCATCAAGTCTCATGATCACGTCATATTTGGTTATCGTATCTAAAACGTTTTTTGAGAAAAGCTTTTCTCTCTGGAGTTCCACAAACAGATTTAAAAAACACACACAACAGAACAAGGACAATAACTCCCCGAAAAATAACCACATGTTTCTTAATTTCGAACTCCTGCAATGTATTGGTACTCTCAATCCACACACCAAATTTGGTTATCCTATATTAAATAGTTTTGGAGAAAAACTGTCCCCTTTGGGGTTATCATGAAGAGAGTCCAAACACATCCTAGCTCAGTAGGTAGGACTGCCGCTATAGCGAGTGAAGGGTCTAGAGATCACTCTCTATTATTAGTTTTCAAACGTGTGATAGTTTGATAAGGTTTGAAACCTCGGAGACAAGGGAAGACGAATCTGACGGATTGAAGACTTGAGACAGTTGTTGTTGGTCGACACTATCCTTTATTTGGCGTTGTACAATGAACCCCAAGCCGTTGGTACAATCACAACTTGGAGTACACGACAGAGTATTCCCCAAACTCTGTCGTAGAGACTCACTCCAAGCTGTGTCCAGGCTGAGGTGTCGAATGGCAAGGGTTACATGTTGTCTGATGTGTACTTCTCCTGTCAGAGTCGAAGATAGACTCTGACACAAACAGTGAGGACAGGCGTCTACATGGAGTCTATGCGATTCTGTTTTAGTTTGTTTGAGTCTGCTGAGTGATCTGCGTGGGGGGGGGGGGGGGGTGGGGGGGGGGGGGAGGACATCCAGGGGTCGTGCAGTGTAGAGTTGCTGAGTACATGTTTATTTACGGGTTACGAACTCTTACCATCGTCATCTATACTACAAAGCTGTAAAAAAAACTCGATTAATATACCCAGTTTTATAAAATTGTTTTTCTTCACCTTGAAGGTTGGTAACCATGAGTTATATATATCATTAATAACAGCAGAGAAAGTCATTTGTCAAATAAACACTCGCAAAATTTACTATGCTCAAGAAATAAAGTACAGAAGTCAAGGAATTGTGTTTCCCAATATCCTCACACTAAATGTCACAGAGTAGACACCTACATTTTATAGATGGGACACATGACACCCATAATAGGTAGCACATCTAGTTTAACAAGACTATGAACAACACATTTGGTTGATAATGGGTATAACTCACGCAAGCTCGCTAGTTTTACATAGTCCTTTGATGGTAAACATCTCTATGCCACAGCCGACACAGACTGTTGTATATTTGTAGTAGATTATTGGCTAACGACACGTGATATCATATTTACACAAACTTTCCCATTATATTTAAAAGAACCGTTTTCTGAATGCTTCCATTTCTGCTCGACCTTATACCCAGAAAACATGATTTTAAACTGTCGTTGGTCCGATGCATTGGCAATGGATCCACGCCTTGCAAATTTTAAATTTTGGATTGTTAGAACCATTTCCTTTGAACCCATTGTACTCTGTACTATTTCAGTGATTATCCATAATTCGCAGGCATAGAACACGGTGTATGCTTTGGAATTGTTTCTAACACGGAAGCGCCATACTCTTTTAGAAAATAGCTTTGAAGTCTTTGGATAACATTAATATGGACCTATCTTTCTAAGGATTTAGAAATACCTTTTAAAATAGTTTGTATGTTGCTGATGTCAAAGTAAGTCCTGAGAATGTAAATTTGAGAGTTGAGACTTACAACTTAATGTTACCTTTGTATAGAGAGATAAATATGTCAGCCTGAAGCAGTTCGGAACATAGCAAAGTAACCATTTCACTTTGAATAGATTAGTGATGTGTCCATTAGCTACAGCTCGTGGACTTTTCCTAATTAAATCAGGAAAGTTTTCTGGTAGTATAGCAACCTGTCTGAAAAACTCATAAAAGATATTTGATCTTTTCGATGATGGGTTTCCTTTATCTCATCCAGGCGCAAACCGAAGTTGACATATTGATGAAGGTATATTTGTTATTTGAATAATAGATACTCTTTTGTTAAAGTGTACATATTATATATCGCCGCTAATGGCTTTGATATTGCCCACGACAGTTGTTCTTTTGTTTCAGTTGAAGGTTGTATGCTATAACCCTCATGATCGGTAATGATGTATTCAATCGACGCAAACAAATGAACTTTAAATGTGGAGCTTAAATGGAGTTTTAAAGTTTTACATTCATATTTATTAGTTACTTATTTACTTTATGTTAGGAATGTGAGAGTTTAGTTAAAACCTTCCTAGCTAGTCAAACAGGTGTGTATTAATATATCTCATTGATCTCGTCCGGTCATGTAGCATAGAAAAGTAAATCATCCCTACAAAGGCATATATCAGATTATGAAAAAAATGTTATTGTTCCGCGCGAGTGTAAGGCAATTAATGGCCCAATTACCTCGCGTTATGACAATTAACTGTGCTTAGGCTACGCCCTCACGAGTTAACATTGTATATGACATAACCGCTGGGCATCGGTTCAATATTTACATCTAACCTCACTCACTCACTATACGTCTTCTTACCCATAGGTCAGGAAAAAAAACTCGCAAAGTCATTTTCATGTGGTCATGTCTGTATTCTACTCTAATTCGCCTTCTCTCAGATGCTTTGATGTAACATGGAACGTATATGTATTTCAAATTGCCCGGGGGAAAATGACTATATAACTATTTAACTAACTGATTGATTGATAGTCATGTTACCCATTAACGCAAATGGGACAGTATGACTTCAGAGCCGTTTTAATGCAGTATGCTGACTTTAATCCTACTGCACTCTCATCAAACAGCAGTTGCAAAAGCGAACATTGTATATGTATATATATGCTATACAATTTGAAATTAGAAAACGTGTCTTAATAGCATTGTATGACGCATACACCGATGGTGCAGTCATACACCGGATCGTGCAGTCATACATGTGCATATATATATATATATATATATATATATATATATATATATATATATATATATATATGTTATAGTACGTTTAGGTACTATTTTATTTGTGGGCGTTCGCAATTCAGAAATGGTGTGATTGGTTGCTTTTTCAATACCTTTGTTATATATACACCCATAACACCCTGCCCTGGACAGGCGCTAGCTACTTTACATTGTTCGATTCGTTGCCTCGGTTTGGATAATACGCACCGTGCCAAGATCAGTTGGTTTCATAAATTTCGTATATATATATATATATATATATACACCCATAACACCCTACGCTGGACAGGCGCTAGCTACTTCGTTGCTTCGGTTTGGATAATACGCATCGTGCGAAGATCAGTTGGTTTCATTAACTTGGTGTTCGTGTGTGGTAAGCAAGAGATAGTATGATGGAAGGACGGAGACAGTCCAGTGCGGACGGTACACCAGTGAGATCAGCAACGGTGAAGAAGAAACCGTCGTATCTGAAGAGATTCAGCAATCTGATTATTTGGGCCATGGAATCTTCATTCTGCAGGTGCGATTTTTAAATACATGTAGACCATAACACACATGATTTGTATACCAGTGAAAGATTG